>JAGDQP010048771.1:418-14667 GCA_022664845.1 Lepisma saccharinum
TTTCTCTTTTTACTAAGTGGTCTTTATCGATGTTATGCTCGAAACTCCAGAAACAGCACAAGCAATGCACAAATTAACTCCTTTAGCCAGTCGAGGGGGTATTATGCGTGATGCAATTTATATAAGTACTTTAGCACACAAGTTTCAGGGAGGAATTTATCAATGAAATAGATTTTCCAAAGGGAGATAAGCTTAGTAGAAGGGGAAAACGAATGACTATTTACTGTAGAAATAGGAAAACCGACCTCACCTTATCATTTGGGCCCCCCATTAGGGGGGCCCACTTCAACTTTGAGGGGGGGGGCAAAGCCCCTCCGGGATCGGCGCAATTGGATACAATGGATAATACAGATGAATCGTGTCGAATGTTATGTTTGCCAGACGCTGCTGACTGCGAGAAACACTCCATAAAGCATGAAGTTGATTCGTTTCAGCAAGAATCCTGTTACACATGTAACAACGGATGCAAATTAGCACAAGATTTGGGCTTTTATGACTTTAGTTTTCACTGCAATTGAACATAGTGTTAGAGGAATCTTTTGTATTCAATACCAATGCCAATGGAGGATATATTCTGCTGGTGATTACAGGTTGCTCGCTGGGACAACGTAAAAGACCTTTATACTATAACGTGGTTAGTTGTCAAACTCCGCTAAATTGTCAGGGAAACTCTTGGCATCAGACAATCTAGTCTCAATTGGTGCCAGTGTGTACATTAATACGATCTTCCAACCCTGGTGTAATCTACATATGACGTGTAAACCATAGGTTTAAAAACATCTGGCCGATGCATGGATTATACATTTATACTTCCCAGCAGGACTTACGAACAATTTCGGCGCAACGTGCATAGAAAGTAAATTAGACAAACAGATGAAACAAACAATCATCTCAAAATTGTTCAAATTGACTTATCAACTTTTCGCACCCACCGAATCATAAAATGCTAGGTTCCTTTGTTAGGACACCGTCTTCATCTGATGGATAATAATGTAAACCATCCATCTATTCACCTTGTCCATGGACCTTGGATTAGATAACCTTCCTACGAGAAAAACTTCGTATTTCATCACATTGAAAGAGCAGTGATACAGGGCATTTGGTGAAAGTTATTTTGGTGCATTCCCAATAATATATTATTGATTACAGTTCTATTAACAATAAAATTTATATGGAACAAAGACTGAAACAATCAGAAGATTTCTGTAGTATTATTGTAAGATAGCTATGGAAATGTATTCGTAAATATTAAACTGTAAAGTTAAGAAAAAAGAAAATATTTTATTGCACATTTTAGAAATGTTTTCCTCAATCTATATTTTCAGCTGACTGGCGCCCTTCAGCTTTTCTACACAAACTTTTTATCAGTATCCTGTTTAGGACGAATTCCTTTAGTGCTAAGAACAGTTTTATTAGCGCTTGATGTGAGGGCTACACTGCCAAAGCAGGCCAGCTTTGGGAAAGGTAATTATGGAAGTATGTAATTAGGAAATCGGCTAAGGAAAGTAATAATATTTGAAAAAAATGTTTATTATTCACCTTACATCTTGACTATTATAAACGTTTGGTTGTAACTATTATTGTAGCTACTGGACCAAATGATTATGAAATTAGAAATTGAGGTGAAGTACAAATAAACGTCACAACATGGTGGCAGAATTAAAAGATTGATTGATTTTTTCTCATTAGGAATGAATTAAAGATAGGTGTGCTCTACATGTAGCATTGATGGGAACAGTGTATATATGAAACGAAGTATGAATTACATAGTTGAAATGATAATGAAGAGATTACTCCGGATTATGAGGTTTGACTGAGAAGAAAAGCATACGGACCAGAATATGTAGTATGTAGTTGTACTTTGAAAATTTATTTTGCATCGACTTTGACCTGGTGTAAAATGGCTTCTCTTTGAAACAGGTAGAAGTTTCGAAAAGTAAGTGTGATGAAGGAAATGGGCAGTGGTTGGAGGTGGTCGGATTTCAGCGTCAGAAGTTGAATATGTAGGTTCTGGAACTTTGAGAGATGCTGCAAGGAAGCTGAAGTTTTTGGATCTGTTTGGGTCTACCTTTGCACTTGTACGAAAATATTTTACGCTGTTGATTGCACTGACTACATTTAGGTTAGATAGGAAGGTTGTGACAAGATTGGTTTATGGTTATCTGAACACTATCCACAATTAGGTTGGTTTCTGCATTCAGTTTTAGTATGTTCATTGTTTGTTTAGGTAGACTTTTATTTATTCAACACGAAAACGACGAAATAAAATATTGAAAATGTAAAGAAAAAGGCAAAAGGGGGCACTAATTTGTAAGTAGTCAAAATGAAAAGTAAAGTTGTCATGAAAGAAAAAAAATATAAAAAAATACGGGGGTCATGGAGATTTGAACCTTCCGGCCGGCTCACTAACACTTTAAGCTCTCAGCTAGCAGCCCAACTTCGATAATACGGCTTCGGCATTGTTACGCTTGTAACTGTACTGCTTTTGTTTTGCAGCTGCTTGGGAACTACGTTTAAAGGTTTCTTATAGATATCTTATCCTGACGTCTTCTGGTATATTTTACTCACAGAAAGTTTTCAAGTTTGTTGTTATCGTTTTTTACTAAATACAAGACTATACATTTCACAGGGAAGCGTAGTTCGTAATAACAAATTGGGGAGAACAAAGTTTACTAGTAACCATGATGCATTGTAAATAACTCTAAATGTGAGAAATAAACCATTCTAAATGTTAACAAATCCCTTTTCCACTTTTGAAGTATCAATAGGAAATTGCGCTTCTAGTTTTAACAAGACATTCATTATATCCAAATGCATCGCTAGTTTATCTAGAAAGAGCAATGTTTCATCTAAAGGGAGAGCGTCTCTTTTGAAACCACCCTTTTTCGATAGTAAATTCCGCTCTACAAAATACTGATCCCTCTTTCCGCTAAAAAGTGAACATTCCGCTCTTTTAATTTAAAGTAAAGAGGAAGGCAGAAATTAAGGAATTTGATAAAAATAACAATTATGCATTTCAAACGATAATTTGTTGGCTACAACGTAGCCGAAAACACATTATTATATTAATGCAATAAAGCCTGAAAAAAGAATCACAATCCTTCTGTATTTTTATTGTAAAGCTACTATGGAAATTACAAAAGCAACATTATACCATTAGGTAATGAATCCCTTTATTTTGAATACAGATCAAATTTTAAACTACTAAATTATTAAGTCAAACGAGTTGTTGCTGTTGTTTGTTGTTTTGAATTATTATCCTAAGATCAAAGACCTTCAGCTTTTCTAGAGAAAATGTACAGTATGTCGTTATGTAGAAGAGTACAGCTCAAAGTCTTAATCTAAACGGGTAATTAAACAACCCAAAGGACTCTACAATTATATTAATGCGTAATGTACTACATTTTAGAAATTAAGAAGAATATCATATTTCTCCCTAGATATTTAGTTGTTATTAAATAAATTAAGTTGTATATAAATTCTTTACATTTTATGTACAAAGGGCCTACCACATAATGCGCGTATGAGCTCATTAATAGTCACTACGTTCACTCTCCTTGACAGTCATTAAAAGGATTTTCAATAACTACATAAAGGATGGAAAACTATGTAATATCATTCCAATTAATTGAACAGAAGTAACATTAATTCAATAACTTAATGTATTAATTTTATTTTCACATTGAAATGAATTTACAAATTTGATATTAAATTGTTCCTCAAAATCGTCAAGTTATTAAAATAAATTAAGCTAAGGTTCTTCTGATTTTGGCCCACCTTAAGTTTTCGCTAAGAAAAAAAAATCGTGCCAATCAACTGAACCATCAAGTTATGAGACTATTTGGACAAATAAAAAATTAATCTTATTCTAATAAATTTATTTATTTATTGACTTATTTTCCATGGCGGAGTTAAGGCCACAAATGCCTTCTCTTCCACTCAACCATGTACACACAAAATCTAAATAAGCTATCAATATTAATACTAGTATAATTGGATAATAATTAAGAAAAATAATAAACACTGAATGACTACACATAGTGTAGTCATGTTCAAATGACGTATACAATTGCAATATATTGAAAATTAAAATCTTGCCACATACCAAGATCGATTGGTAAAAGCGATGTGTAATCTTTGTGTATTACCCACTGTATATGCTAAATACTGAGATATATACATTACAAGCATACATAATTTATATAACATTGCAAAACAAAGAGTATTGTATTAATATAAACCTGTAAAGTTCCGTAAAAAAAACAGTGAATATATATAAAACATGAAAAAGTATGAACAAACAAGAAGCGTAACACAAACCAAAAAGTTTAGAAGGACACGTCTCACTTGATGAACAAATGAATCGTTCGTGATCTTCGTTCGTAAAATATTTTTTTTTCTTTTGAAAAATAAAATAAACTCGTATTTTGATGTTTAGTTTAGCATTTGCAGGTGTTTAAAATATGAACAAAATCGTAAATCTGGTTTATCCGGATGTCTGCGATTCCAACATACTTTTCATGAACGTATTTGCGCTACGACACATAAAGACATGTCTGCAACCCTGTCTTCCTGACGAATTAAACAAAACGAAGGTGCACAAGATCTTTAATCATCTCAGAACTTGGATCAACTCAGGGTCGGTTCTTCGAAACTATTAGAAGCAGTTGCTGAAATTCTAGTCATTTTAAACGTAATAACACTTGTTTTGATATCGTTTTATTTCTTGTATTTGGAACTGTATTGAAATTTCTCTTTGTATTGGAAATGATAGCATCCTTACTACTTGGCATTATAGTAGAATGGCCCCATTTTGAAGTATTTTAGGCACCTTTGCTTCACGTTTTGGGACCAGATTAACCTCCTTTTTGGGACTGATGTAGTTATTTTTTATTATTTTTTAATTCCCTTTTTTTAATTATAAGAACTAGTATTATTTTGTACAAGCCAACCCATATTTAATTTAGTAGAGTTGGCATAAAAGACTATGAACACATTTTACATCCCCTCGTTCGCATCCCTATTTAATCTACATTATAAAAGAGTGGCACGGCATCCCGACATAACCCACAGACTACACCATACTCTTGTGGTATTGGGGGTTTCCTAAAAAGGCATATTGAATTTTGTAAAAGAGTACGAGCTGTTTATTTTTTTGCGATATGGGGAGCCCAATGGTTCCTCATTTACCCAATTTCGTCGGATCATCATCAAACTTGGAATTTAGATATATTATGATGCAAAACGACAAGGGGGTTATAAGGCGAGACTTTTCAATTCATTTTTGCGATAAGAGGGACCTAATGGTTCCTCATTGCCAAAATTTCGTCGGATCATCACCAAACTTTGGATTTTGGTAGATTAAAATGAAAAACGACAAGAGCTTTATAAGGGGAGATTTTTCGATTTATTTTTGCGATATTTTGAGCCGTTTTCAAAAAATGGAGGCTAATTGCCTTTACCTTGTCGGATAATCACCAAACTTTGGATTTATGTAGATGATGAGAAACAACAACGGGCTTATAAAAGAAGATTTTTAAATTTATTTTTGTAATACGTGCGACATAATGGTTCTAATTAGCAAAAATTTTGACTCCACCTGAACTTGTTTTGGGGTTAATTATAATTTAATCTATTTCATAAAAGACTACGGGCCGTATTATAAAATCCTGAACCGCATGCTCGAGCTTACCTCTAGAACCTGCAATAGGAGGTCATAGTAGACTATTTCCACCAACCGCCGTTGTGTATCTGCTAAAGACTTCGAGCCATATTAAAGAACCTACAGAATATGATATATTATTTCCGGTGTTTTATTTGTTCCGGTTGCTGTATTTACATATTATAATAGGACACGACACCTTTTTTATTCCATATTTAACATAGTAGAAATTCTATAAAAGGCGACGAAACTTTTTTTATCCCCTGCACAGCACCATAGTTGATATTTCAACAGGAATTTGAAGATACTTTCCAGCACAAACCCTAGCAGCTAATTATATATACATTTTCCCAAATCCTATTTAACACAGCACAGAGGCTACGTTCTTTCGCCCACACCTATAGATTACACAGATACACAGGAATATATGCTAGTACACTAGTGCACAATACAAAGCTCTTTTACATAGCAGCGATTACGAGGACTTTTGAAGTCGGTTTCTATACCATACCATACAAACTAGGTAAGCTCAAATATTTAACCCTGTATATCTCGTAAACGGCTAGACATATTAAGATTCTGTTTTTACATTTGGAATGAGGGCGTTGAATACTACATGTGAAAAAGAGTGGTGACTTCAAGGTTATAAATCAAATTTGAAATTAGTTTGCTAACTTTGACAATGTGTTTGTAGAATAATGAAAATTATAATGCAGTGTATTTTAGCAACAGGAATGTTAAATAAGGAAACTGCATGTTTCTACCTGTTGCTGTTTTCGAGATATGGCGTTTCAAATTTTGTCGAGTTTTGCTCTTTTGGCGCCTGAACTATGAAAACCTCAAATTATGTTATTTTTTCACGGTAACAATAAATTTCAAACAATTTTGTCTACTCCATTCCCTATCAGCAAAATTCGTCGGGCGAAAGTTAGCCCAACCGCGAAATTGTTGGGATACCGTTGGCCCTACCCCGGCTCGACGAAGCTTGCTGATAGAGTTACTGCTTTTGTCGAATTTTGACATTTGAGACGCAGAAATATGAAACTCGGGAATTATATGTTATTTCGGTCGTTGATGGCGAAATGTAATATTTGCTTCTCTCTACCATCTACCCTTTCCAAGATATAGAGGTTCGAATTTTAATATTTTAGATACAGAATTGAGAAAATTTTGGAGATCATATGTTATTCGGGTCCATGATGCTTAATGTGAAATTTGCTTCTTTCTACCTATTGTCACTTTCATGATATGGTTGTTTCAATTTTGATATTTTAGACTCAGAAATTTGTTGGTGTATATTACATAGTATTTGAGTGCACTGTAACTTAATAAAGCTGCAAGGATAAATAAGCGTGAAGATTTTACTTTCTCTCAACAAACAGGTGGTTTAAAAAACACCCATTATTTTAAGCTAATCGCTAATATTTTTTTAATTTCAATCGAAATATAACAAATTTTAAGCCCATAATTACGATAATAGGGTGTTATAGCTATAGTTGATATTGTTGTTGTTGTTATTGTTTAATATATTACTTTTTATTTTTTTTAAATTGAATATAAAAACGTTGAGGGGTAATTACAATAATAGGGCAATTACAAAAGATAGCTCCTTGTATTCTATAACAGGACTGCTAAAATTCTTAAGCGAATAACGGTAATAGAAAAAAAGCCAAATTTTATAGCTATATATTGCAGTAGCCAAAAGAAAAAAGAAAAAATCAGCAAAAACGTTTCGGTATTTTTATTGCAATGGAAACATTTTATATAATTAGCGAATCTCGACAGTATTATAAACGTTTTAAGAATAACCGTCGAAAGAAATTCGCCAACCGAGGGTGAGAACCCCATAGCAAGGATTGAGAAGTGAATGATAAAGTTAGTAGATCGGTTAATTGCCAGCGTACTTCCGCACCTCCGGGTTGTTGTTACTTATAATTATCAAAATCACCCAGATAAACCTTTCTATTTATCGTTTAGGTCGGCACGGAACATGAGGATAGTGTTTGGAGCGCACTTGATATAGTAATCCAATCTAACACCTCGTTCTTATATCCGGATCGTTTTGTGGTATATTTTCGCCACGCCGAACTACCTACGGGCGTGGGGGGGGGGAAAGAAAATGTCTCCACAACATCAGAATATACAGGGCACAACCGTGGAATAGTTCGTATTAAAAACACTGATATGATTGCCCATTGCCCAAAATGCCAAAGGTTATTATGACCACTTTATCCTGTGAAGCATGATGCTCAAGAAAAAGTGGACACCACGCGTAATTATACAGTGCTGTAAAATTATGTGTATGCAGTACCTTTACTTAAAGTTTATTGACAGCCTAAACTTTCTCCCCATGGCGTTAAGTAAACTAAGCGAGGCATTTGATTTACCCACGGCTAAGGGACACTTTCCTCACTTATTTAACACGCAAGGCAATCAGGAGTGGGGAATATTGAGGGGAATTGTCTTGAATAGCTTATTACGACGTGGCTCATATGAAGGAAAACAGTGGACTGAGTTTGAGAGATGGTATGTGGCCGAGAAAGAAAGGCTTGGGGCTACCGTGTTCATATTTAGACCAGCTAATACAGTATTTTGTCGAGGATTTGAATATACTGCGTGGGGCCTGTGTTAAATTCATGAATGAGTTTCATGCTCTATCGCGAATAAACCCATTCCTTGACACAATATGTATTGCCAGCGCCTGTAATCTGGTGTTTCGGAAAACGTTTCTGAAGTCAAACACAATTGGTATCATTCCGCACAATGGGTATAGGTGGCGGGATACCCAATGTATAGGTACAATTCAATGAATGGTACACGAAGCCCAGAAATTAAACGTTAATATTAAGCATGGCGGTAATGGCAGTAAGGTTGTGGTTGAAAGTGGGTTCAAGGTTGCCGGATACGCCCAACACCAGGGCGTAGAACATATCTGGGAGTACCTGGGTTGCGTATTTCACGGATGCACTAGGTGTTATCGCAAAGCACTTCACAATTCGGAGTTTAACGATCCATATATTACCTTCATTACGTGTTATGAGATCACATATGCTAAAATAGCGCTCGTGAAAGAGCTAGGGTATGTGGTGCACGAAATATGGGAGTGCGAGTGGTAACGCATCTTCAGAGAACACCCCGAGGTGAATGGCTTTGTACGAGCTCACCCAGAGAATAACAAATTACCTATTAGACCCCCGGATGCCCTGTACGTTGGCCGAGTAGATGCCAAAAGCTCTTCTATATGGTAAAGTCGGGAGATATTGTTAAGTACGTTGATATAATTTCACTCTACCCCTATTCCTGCAAGGTCACGAAATACACTGTCGGCTACCCCAAAATCTACATTGGTGATAACGAGTGTCCCGACATCTCAGCAGTCGAGGGAATAATAAAATGCACTGTGCTGCTGCCTGATAATCTCTACCATCCTGTCATACGTTACCGCAGCGGGGGCAAGTTATTATTTCCTGTGTGTCGAACATGCGCCGACACTCATAACAGCAGTGATGTGAAGTGCATAGACACCGATGAGGAGAGAGCCTTGACCGTTGTGTGGGTAGTAGATGAAGTAAGAAAAGCTGTAAGGAAAGGCTATAGGGTGCTCGAGAAGCATGACGTGTGGGACTACGAGGTCTTGATGTACGACCCCGGAAAGAAAGAAGGCGGTCTTTTCAACCTGTTCATGAAGGTGAGGAAGGGTGTGACACCGCCGAGCAGAAATTGGCATTCGTAAAACAATATTTCGAAAAAAAAAGAACATTCAATTAAAATACAATAAAATTGAAGAAAATTTGGCCCAAAAAACTTGCTAAACTCGCTGCGTGGTACGTTCGCGCAACGCGAAAACTTCGATCAGACATCCATTATTACAGGGCCCAAGGTATATTTTGATAAGTTAACGGACCCCAACATCGTGGTGAAATCGTGCATTGCAGTAGGCGATGAAATTCGGCTACTGAATTTGACGGTCGACGAAAGTGTGAAAAACACAAATGTGGTAATTGTAGCATATACAACAGCACATGCACGGCTTGAGCTATACAGCTACCTAGACCTGCTTGGGGAGCGAGTATTATACTATGACACTGATAGTATAATATATATTCATGCGGACGGTTTCCCCGACTAAGATTGCAGAGTTTATCTGGGTGACTGGGAAAACGAACAAGGCACATACAGGGCCGACGCATATATCAGAGAGTTTTATGCGGGGAACAAATGTTACGTTTTCAACGTGCTAATAAGAGTAGGTGTTCATATACAATTAAGGGTATTGTTTTAAATAATAAAATTTTAAAACATATTTATTTCGAGTATTATTGTAAATAATCTTCCACGTGATAATACCCCAATGGTAGCCAGAATGCACGAACAAAATATCATAGTGTAATCACCTAGCCGGACACTAGCAAAATATATCAGATTACGTCTAATAAAAGCAATCTGTGGACAACTATGACACTCTTCACAACTATGCAAAACTGGTTATAAAAGAAAAATAATAGAATATATAATGTATTATTGTAGTGTATATTATAAATCATTATTATTATTTAATGAATTTGAAATGTTCGTCGATCTTGCGTGTGATTATGAAGCGGGTACATTTTCTGTTGTTATTAGTTTATGCAATTACTATGCACATATACATATGTCACTTAATGAGAGGTATAATTTTCTATCATATTGATAGCCATTTTAACTGGACTACAGCAAAGGGGATGCCCACAGAATTTTCTCTTGACTCCAATTATAATGTATTATTATCAGATAGACTTAGGGGTATTCGACACTTTTTTATTCTTTCATCAGATGATGCCATTAATGGGCAGGTCAAATTTAGTGATTATAGATGGAGAAAACTTCATCTTTATATGCCATATATTCAACATGCAATATCTACATGCGAGAGAATATGGTGAAAATTTTTCAAACAAATTCCAGAATTTACTTCCCCTACCACTAAACGAGTCGCAACGAAATTATTAACATTTGTAAATTGTAATAATAATAATAATTTGTTATATTCCTAATTTGGTTCTGGCGTATATTAGGATATTAAGTGGCAGGCACATTTCACATGTATTATAAACGACCACACGGCGTGTGGGAAATCATATGTTGTCAAACATTTATGAATGACTACAGTAATTTATTTAAAATATAATATGGTGTTATGACGAATGGCAATCTTTCCAAACCAGCTTGCCGTGTATATATGATTTTTCCGTAGATATAGGACCACATCTCATTATGATTGAAAATTTAATGCGAAAGTGTAATATCCAGATTGTAGACTTATTTACTAAAGACAGTCATCACCGAAACATAAATGTTATGTTTATTACTCAGAAAATATTCCATCATGCCAGATGTATGCACCATGTTTCTTTAAACAGATACTGTTTGGAACGTTCAAAAACCCTAGAGAACGGATTCGAATTAATTATCTTGCCCTAAACTGTAACCTAATAATACAAAATCTATACAGGAGGCCTACGATGACTCAACCCGAAATGCTTATGGTTACCTACAATTTGATTTAAAACAAAATAACATTGATGAGCAGCGTGTTCGAACAAATGTTTTCCCCACGGATTCATTTAATTACGTTTATGTGCGGTAAAAAAACTTTAATATTCTATATATGTTAATATAGTAGCTATTAAAGTAGAAAGAAAAATGATTAATAAGCAGACGGCAAATTTATTAGGTCTTCTGGCAAAGGCAAAACCTACAGTACTCAAGACATTGCTACAAAATGCCGATTCTGAATTAATTTGTTCTATTTGTGAATGCTCTTAAAACGTATTGCAAAGATACGTTCCATTAAATAAAAAAATCGGAAATATAAAAATCTGCTTAGGTATTTGGCAAAGAAAGGACCGACACTGAAACAAAAGAACGAATAATTATGCAGACAGACGGTTTTCTCACTGCATTGTTTGCCCTTATTCTAGGCGGTATACAATATAGTCTAATTAAATAGTTAATATGTATCATGCAAAAACAAACTTATTTTAATCGCGCCAGAAAAAATACATCATTACCAAACAATTACAAATCTTGAGGATGGGATGAAACAAATTTTAAGTAATAAGAGTATGAGTGTCGAAGAGAAATGGTTAACAATACAGAGATGTTTCAAAATTATGTATATATATTGTTCAAAAACGCACCACACCCGCAAAGAATCATGAGTTAGTGGAGGAGTCCGTGATTGATAATAATATAATATCGACTCTCCCCGAAGCATGTCAACATAAAGCAAGCGATTCATTACACAAATAAAAACGAAAACAAAAAAATCTTTGGGATGGCAGGGGTAATTATAATATATATGGTAAATTAATCCCCAAGACTAATACAGTAGATTTGGTAGCTGATTGTGTTAGGCGGCCAGCCACTGGCTGGGTACCCTTCGCTATACTATTAGCAAAATCAAATATACCCTTAGAATATACAGGTAAACATCAACGTCTAGAGTATATTTGAAACCTGACTGCATCTACTGCTGCTGCTCCCCCGAAAACAGCGGAGGAAGAAGAGCCGGGACCATCACGTAAACGTAATGCTGTAGAATTACGCAACTATAAACTATAATGAAAAAGCTAGCTAATATTTACTACAGCCCAGCATATCTTGCTTCGTTTTCAACTGCTCAAACGTTATGAAAAGCAGTAAAGAAATCAATACCTTTACAGCAACTGGAAGAGTGGTTATAACAACAACCGGCATATACATTGCATAAACTAGTGCGAAAACGTTTTCAACATAATTTCTATCTTGTATTTAATATTGACCACCAGTGGCAGGCGGACCTTGTTGATTTACAGTCTCCAAAGGTATAATGACGGTTAGGGTTTATTTTAACAGTGATCGATCTATTTAGTTCCTATGCATGGGTAGTGACGGTTCGCTGTAAAACAGGTGAACATATTAAAGAGGCATTTGAGAAAATATTTGCATCTACCCCCCGGGCGTAAACCAATACGGCTACAAACAGATAAAGGTACAGAGTTTCTAAATAAAACATTTCAAACGTTCCTCAAAAACATAATATTATCTTTTTCCGAGCCGAAAATCCCGATATTAAGTCATGTATCGTAGATCGTGTAAATCGCACTCTGAAGCAAATATTGTGGAAATATTTTACTTCTAAAAAATAGGGTCATTTTGAGAAAATACAAAGTTATACAAAGTATATTGAGTTATACAAAGACAATTGTACGTTCAAAATATTTAAAATAAAACACATAAAGTATACGGAAAAGAAAGTGGTTTATGTATTAGAGGATTTAAATGGTGTTGTGATTGATGGCACATTTTATGAAAAGGTAATGCACGCGGTGCCAATACACAAAGTTAATGAAATAGACGAAATTTTAGAAGCTAAAGATAAATGAATACTTGTTTACTGGTGGAGCTACCCTGCTTCATTTAATTCATGGATTCCTGCTTCCTATTTAACAAATGGTTAGCAACATTTAAAAAAAACATGGGCAATGGAAAGTTCCACCACGTCAACTTGCAGAGTGTGTTTTTAATTTTGTTAGATTACCGGATATTGTAAGATGTGCATTTTGTAATTTAGAATTAGGTAACTGGCATTCTTATAATATTCCATTGAAAGAATATAAACATTGGAGTCCATACTGCCCGCTGTTAAAAGGTAACGTACATGTGTGTGGTTATAAAATGGAAATAAGACCATTTTTTGAGCCTGAAAAAGGATGATAATAATAATAGAATATTATAAACTAGGATTATATTTTTGAATATATAGCAGAAAAAGGAATGGTCCTTATCTCCAATATTATTCGCATCAAGCAGGTAGAGGTTATAACGTATATAGAGGTGCACCATACCAAGAAAAATATGGTATTGGTAGTTCTCTAGGTGGATTATTTCGTAAAGTATTTCCATTATTAAAACAAGATTCAAAAATTGTTGGTAAAGAACTGTTACGTGGTGGT
The DNA here is from genome assembly GCA_022664845.1 of Lepisma saccharinum. Lineage (NCBI taxonomy): Eukaryota > Metazoa > Arthropoda > Insecta > Zygentoma > Lepismatidae > Lepisma > Lepisma saccharinum. Next base: position 14,057 of record JAGDQP010048771.1, read on the forward strand.
ATTAATTTAACCCATGACGTACTAAATAGTAATAGACCCATTGAAGAGGCTTTAAAAGCAAACTGGCAAGAGGCAAAAAGTAATTAAAATATAAAGCTCAAAATAAAATAAATCAAGTGTTGGAGGGGGAAGAAAAAACGTAAAAAAATGCAAACAGGTGGTGTAAAGAAAAAGAGGACGAAGAGGAGAGATATTTCCGATTGATTATAGAGCAGCGAACTAGTTTTTACTTCACACTACCCAATAACAATTCTATGGTATGTTTCCCACAAAATACTCTAGCATGTTATACTACTAACCTATACCAGCCTCTCGTATTGGAGACAGGTGTGTGGGAAACAGCTGTTGTGGAACTACATTATACAGGGTCGTTTCAAAATATTTCTAAATATAATAATATCTATTACAGGGGCTCGGATAAAGAAAGCTGGAAAATAACTAAAATAATGACTACATTATTATCACGTTGAAGATATTCTATCTCAAATTAGCTATAAAAGCGATAAATTGAATTTACAATTAAAAGTTAAAGCTTCGGTAAAATAAATGGAGGTTAGTTGAGTGAGAAAAGATGACGAGAGTGTAAGAGAAGTACGCCTATCACCCGAATT
>JAGDQP010048773.1:610-14667 GCA_022664845.1 Lepisma saccharinum
CCTGATGAGAGGTTTGGCCCGTGCAACACGACCCCGTAAGTTCATGTCATGTAATTCGCGGCGGACTGTGATTGTCGAAACAGGTTGGGGGAGGTGCTGATTGAGTTCCTCCGTCACTTGCGCCGCAGTGGCACGACGGTTCCGCGTGACAATGCGCTTTAATACCCGGCGTGCCCTGTCACTGATGCTTTTCTTCCGCCCACTGTTCCGCTTCCCCGATGTGGTTTTCCCGTGTGTTGTGTAGGCCGTCATCACCTTCGACACTGTCCCTGGCGACACACCTAACACACTAGCCACTGCCGTCACACTCACTCCACATAACAGCGCACCAACAATTTGCCCTCTTTGAAACTCTGAGAGGCCTCCCATTTTACACTACCTCCGTCTGCTGGAGCCACTGCACACTCCTGTTCCACGACGCCTGACGTAGTATGGAGACCGACCTAACACACCACCACCAGCAGTCCGGCGCTGCGGTCGCCACGACACCACTGCCAACCCATACATCTGACGTGTTGCCAACTACAGGTGTTTCCATTATTCTGATAAGCATCTGTATTTTGAAGCGTAATACTGAATAAAATCATACTTTCTTATGTGCTTAACAACACAGTAGTTGAAATTCCTTTCCTCGGGTTTACCATAGCTGAGATAATAAAGTTCGCGCCAATTCCCATGCGGCAATATATATAAATTGACATCATGTTCAAACAACCGTCAACATACAAGGCTTTTTTTTTTTAATAGTCGACCAACCAGTTTTATTATTATTATCCTTTGAACCACTACGGATTGACCCATACTTAATTTTTCTAGATACTTTACAGGTTTATCATTTTGACTCGACTGCAGAAAAAAAAAAACTTAATTTTTGAGATTCAAGAAACGTAATTGTTCATTACAGAAATGGCATCATTGTTATAAGCAACGTTATATGTGTTGCCAAGCGATGCGATAATCAACAACTGATTTTGAGATTTACGTGTAATTCTAACATGGAAGTTAACGTAGAAGAACAGTTCAGAAAAGCTGTAGAAAACTACGTACCGTTTACATTTGGAGCAAATAACCCTTATCGAAGGAAAACAGTAGGTATGTTTTATCGCTTTCAATCTATTTTTTTTTTCAATAGTTCCAAAACCATTTACTGTACAAGGTGGCAAGTGGGATTTTTACACAATGGATTTGAAACAAACGTTAACTTATTAAATTTCAGAATTGAAAGATTTGATTTGTTTACAATGTACTATATTTTCTCATATTTTGCTCGATCGAGTTGTTGTTGTTGTTGTTGTATGGTAGTGGATACGACTCGAGTCCTATTCCAAAGTCGATGTTCAGTTAGTTACGAGTGAGATCTTTAACATTTCGCTTCGTACTTCCAGTATCCTGCAAGGTGCAATTACGTTATGTGCCCCTTTCTGATCGTAAGGCTACATAGGTAATTAAGCTTACAATATGGTTGCTGAACCTTTTTAAATGACATCCAGCCATTATGTATTATACTGTATTTCATTAAAAAAAACTTCACACTTGCGCAGGTGACATTGAATCAACAGATAAATAATAACACTTCATCTCGGCAGTTTTAAATTCATTGTTGTACGATTTAAAATATTAAACTGGTTTTTATTAAATGCGTTATAAAGGAATCAATCATGAAAACAGATATAAAATATTTATATCTAATTTATTTTACTCAATTACAGCATATTTTGGTCAATACATTAACTACATTTACAAAGGGAAACTATCATCAATAGTTTATTTTAATATAAAATATTGTATTTTAACATTCGTTGTTGGTTCAGAGACTGTGTGATGATGTGTATTTGGCCGGTTGTTATAAAAAGTTTATCTATAATGCGAGCGGTCCCGGGTTCGATTCCCGATGGGGGCTCAAATATTTCGGTGTTGACCCAGCATCGTGAGGACAATTGGGGAGCTGCTGTGAATAAAATACAGTGGCGATCACAGTGAGAGCTTCGGCTCTCCTCTCCCAACCCGTCTGGTCAGCGTGGGAGCAGTAGACCAACTCCTCCCTTCGGGGAGAGGCCTCATCCACTAGTGGATTGAATATGGCTGTGATTTATTATTATTATTATATATATATAAGGTAAATTTTAGATAAATGAAGGAGAAAAAAGGATTACTTACAGCTTACTAACGCACTAGATCACACATATTCGCATGTACACTAAAAAAAAGTCACTATATTTCGTGTATTCACACTTTTTCAAGTAGAGAGGAAGAGCGAGGTTCACGTGTTCACAAAGTACAAGTTTGAAGAGACAATGGCGACACGTAGCGTAGAACTAGAGAACAACTGACTGCTGTAGCGCGTAGATATCCGGAACTTGAAATAATAATAACTGTATAGCGTGCAAGTACAAGCTGGGATCGTGGGTCGAAATGTGCTGAAAATGCAGAGGAAACGGGGAGCTTAGAGTTATTGAAGGTTAAGGCCAGGTTTTATTTTCGTGCTCAAACCATGAATAAAGGCATTCTCCCACAGACGGCGTCTTGAGGTGCTGGTCGTAGGGGGTAAAATGTGGATTATGGCAACCAAAAACGATACATCAAAATTGGTATTGTGGGACTCGGTGTGCAAGGAAACTGGGGCATCCGGTTTGTTGATAGTACAGAAGTGACGATGTTTATTAATTCGAATGTTAAGAGCACAACTTGTTTCCCCCACATAAAAGGCATCACAGAACTTGCAGGTTAGGATGTATATAACATTAGGGGTGTGGCATGTACCCTTGGGATTGAGGGTGTACCGACCATTAGCAGTATTGATAGTGATTGTGGGAGAAGTGATGAAAATGGAGCAGACCTTACATCTAGGTCTCTGGCATGTCTGGGCGCCGCTTTGGGGTGGTGGCGAGGAGGGATTCGTACGGACCAAGATGTTTTTTTTTTCAACATCCACCTAATCTTAGAGACATCTTGGTCCGCACGAATCCCTCCTTGCCACCACCCCAAACCGGCGCCCAGACATGCCAGAGACCAGATGTAAGATCTGCTCCATTTTCATCACTTCTCCCACAATCACTATCAATACTGCTAATGGTCGGTACACCCTCAACGGTGGACAGCTACTTAGAACGTTTTGATCACATTTGTGTTGCGCAGCAAATTTCACAGGCAAGAAAAAGAAGTACTTTGCTAGCAGTGGTTGGGTCTGAAGCCTACGAAACGTTAAAGGAAGTCTTTGCTCCAGATTTACTAATAGATAAGTCATTGGACAAAATAAAAGAACAGTTTGGTAGCAAGTCAACAGAGATTGTTGAACGATATAAGTTCCATACATTAAAGCAGCCAGATTTACAAATCATAGCTGAATTTGTACGAGCCTTGAAGAGACAAGTGATCAGATGCGAGTATGGTGAATTCACTGGTATAATGCTTAGAAACAAATTTGTTTTAGGAATGGCCGATGATTCGGTTCAGAAGAAACTTCTGTCAGAACATAAACTGACATTTGCTAGAGCAGTAGAGATTGCTTCATTAGTAGTGAATTCGGAATCACAGGTGCCCACAGGAGAGCTGATCCAGGAGAACGTGAAGTGCTTAAAGTAAATCAATACAGAAGGTTTGTGGAGGCAGTAGACAGTAATGTTTCTGGTAGGCAGATAAATAATATGAAATGTTGTGGCAGATGTAACAGAGTGCATGATTTTGGAAGATGCAGAGCAGCTAACGTCATCTGCTTCAATTGCCAACAGAGGGAACAGCTGGCCATAGTCTGTAGGAAAAGAAATATTCGAACTGGAAGCACAGGAGCCTGCAAGTATTAGGGAGGTTCAAAATGAAAGACCGCAAGAGATGAGATTTGATTCCGTTTCAACTGCTGGAGACATTAGGTCATCACAGGAGAATAAATTAGTCAAGCAAATTCATATTTGATAAATGATTCGATGATTAATGTAGTGGGTCCAGTGGGTATGCATGTGAGATATAAGCAACAAGTATTTTAGGTGATGTTCACTGTTACTGATACGGTGATGGCTCAGGAAATATTAGGAAGACCAGGAATGGATATAATATTTCCCGACTGGCGGGAAAGGTTGTTGGGAGGTGACCTGGAAGGTGAAATGGATGAAAAAAATTAGAAGAATGTTAGGGAAATGTCAGAGAAATCTAAAACAGTGGAAACAATGATCACAAGATTAGTGATACAGTAGAATTCCTTATTAAGACAGTTAATGGAAGGTGGTTTAAGTACACCAGGGCTAGAGCAGTCAGACAATTTTCGTTCGGCTGCAGGGGAATGGTTAGATAAAACTGAGTGTCAAAGTTCAAGGCAGTCAATTGGGAGTAGGTTACATAAGGTTAATGAGAAGTGTGACCAAGACGAATGTTTAATGACGGATGTGAGTGCCATAGAGGATTTGTCAAAGGTTGCTGAAGGGAAGTCCAGGAGCACTGTGATAAAGACAGAATAGTCGTGTCAGACTGATGTTAAGTAGATTGGTGCACAAGGCGATGCAAACGGATGATTGGAAGATAGAGTGAATAGAACAAGAGTGGACTGGAAGAGGGCGTTCAACATCATCGCAAGGTTGGGAGGAAAATGTGAACGAGAATGAGTTGGAAGAGAGTTTGGAGGAACGATTAACAGAGGATAGTTGGTGTAAGGAAACAAAGTTTTTGGGTAAGGATGAGAATGAAGGTGTATCGCTAATTGGTATAGATAGAAATAGTAGTAAACAGAAACTGGCTATGATAGAGAAAATGGCAGGAGATGAGGATTATAGTAGGCAGAATTTCGATGAAGCTATTGTCCATTATAAGAAAACGATCCATCTGAGATTACATTTTATGGGAATATGTCAAAGGTTTTGTTTCAACAGGATAAGATTGATGAAGGTATAGAGTGGTGTGACCGAGCAATTGATGTACGGCAAATCGCTTCTGAAGACAGGACACGAAAGATTTATAATGCAGATAGCCCTTAAGCAGAAGAAAGAGACTGGAAATTGTGATTGGAAGGAAGTAATGACGGATAATCAGATGTTGGAAATCGAAGAATTAAGGGTTCAGTCGAGTTCGGATGAGAAGACGAAGCTGTTACAGAAGGAAATCAGTGAAAACAAAACAGAGAAGAAGGAAGAAAGATAACAAGATGATGGTTGACGGAGTAGAGCAGATGAATGTGGTGGAAAGGTTACAGCAGTTACAATATAATCATGTGTGAAATGGAAGGGATTTAATGAGGTCTAAGACACAATACTAGAGTTGTTGTATAATGGGCAAGAGGAGTTAGCTATTACTTACTTGGATCAATATCCGAAGGAGTCTGAGTAGGAGTGAAAGTTATAAAGTATAATCTTGGGGAATTAATATAATTAATACAGATGGTGAGAGTTGTTGGAAAGGATTGTTTTGCTCAATTCTTACAGGGAGAGTGGATGCAGTATTGAAAGAAAGAAAAACATTAAAAATATAAAGTTTCAAATCCATTGTTGTAAGATTCAAAATATTTAACTGGTTTTTATTAAATGCGTTACAAAAGAAGTAACAATGAAAACAAATATAAAATATTGTATTTTAACGTTCGTTGTTGGTTCAGATGCTGTGTCGTTGTGTACTTGGCCGGTTGTTGTTATAAAATGGTTATATATACCTATATACAGTTTTAAAATCGGGAATACTAACATTAATCTTGGATGAGGCTAAAGTGTGTATGTTATCTACTTGTATAGAATCTCATGAATTATATGGATGTGTAGATTATTACTTGAGAAGTTAGTTAACAAGAAAATTAATTCTTGGAGGAAATTACGGCAAGACTTCAATACGAGTAGGTTTCATTTTCAAGAGTAGAAACGTCGAAGTCTGTCAATGAAATATGTTTAAAAAGACTGATCTCAAATCTCATTTCATTGTTCACGGAAAGAGCTACCAAAAAAGGAAACTACAAGAGATGGTGATGAAGTTATTCTTGTAAATAATTCAACGTTAATATTTCTAAGGTATTCTAAAAGAATAAATTCTGTTTTGGCTTTAGGTTGGATAACTAAAAAAAATAATCGAAATGGGGAACTCAATACGTACGTTTAATAACTGTTCCCAATAAAATGGACCACTGTTGCTTATATTCAGGGCACTGAAGAAACGGATTATATCTCCAATAACTTTTCTCATTTCACTATCAATATTTCCATCTTATATAACTGACTGAAAATGAGTATGATTTGATCTAACTTGGGAGTATAGTACTACGTATTACTCTTCTTGCTAAGATTAATGACTGATACGGTTTTAAACTGATGAAAGGACTGTTGTGAAGATTAGGGTTTCGACAGTCAGTTTTAATGAACCTCAATTCAGCATTTTCCATTGAACTACTTTATTTTTTATTTTCATTAGCGTCCCCTTTAGGGAACCACTCTTGTTACTGTTGTCTGTTGGAACAATGTGCTCTTAGGTGATACCGATCAGGTCTAAACGGTAAAATTAGTATGCAAGGCGTAATAGATCTCACGAAGATACCAAAGTTACCAACACATGAGTGGAAATTACGATTCACGCTTATTTTAGAGACACAATGGAAAGCTATTGCTTTTGTCTTCAGGTCAGGAACTCTCTCTGGCTACATTTCGCCTATAGTCTGTGAAATAAAAATATGAAAACGAATCATATAAGATACCATCCCCGTATCAGAAGCCTAATTATGGAAGAGTTCTTTATAGATAAACAAGCCATTAGCGTTGGCTGTTTTAAGCATATAGAGGTTGTTTCTGCTCTCTGAAAACTAATTTGCCTACGCTTTTATATTGCGGTCCTGAATTCTGATTATTTTGCACTGCGATTTCCTCTGAAGCAGATTGGAGCAAAGTACAGTCATTTCAGTTCTTGATTACTTGCCTTCAAGTTATCCAGAACCAATAAAAAAGATAGGAAATTAAACCTGATGTGCCTTGTACCTTGTCTTGGAGCAGACATTATTGAATCTTGTACCATACAGAACAGGAATGTTAGAATCTCAACAGACACTTGACGCTTACGCAAAGGATAACTCACAGATGAAAGATAACTCGTAATTATCACAAAACTTCTCGCGAAATTCCTCTACACTGCAAATACTATTTTGGGAAGTAGTTACTAGAAATAGCAAATGTACAGAAAAAAATGTAATGATAATATTGCCATTAGTGAGGACCTGTGGAATGGTATACAAAACGCCCTAATCTGAATATTTATTTGAACATTATTATCAATTAGTATTCTTTAAAGAACAGTAAAAATACATATTCCTATGTTGCGTAAGCCAATGTGTATGATTTCTGAGTAATCATCGATCTCTCCATTTCTGTTTCAGAACCATATCCAGATCTACAGTGGAGTAAAATTACATTACAGAGCACGACACAAAATCCGGATGGACCCATTCTTTCAATGACCCCACAACATACTGTGAAATACGAGACTCCACCTTCGAACTGGATACCAATAGATCCACTACAAGTTGTTCCATTGTAAGTACGGAAAACTATTACTACTGTTGAACACTTATAGAAACACTAACTGATGTGCTACTCGACTACAGCATAGATCCTAAACTACACACTTTTCCTCTACACTATCAACCACTCGTGTCTCAAGAGATGCCAGACCCAGATGTCTCTTCTCTCTGTAACAGTTCCCATAGGCAAGGGTTTTTTTTTTTTATTTTTCACCTTACTCCTCAGAAGCATTTCTTCGTTCAAAACTCTGTCCACCGAAGGTATTTTCTACATCCTACGTTAGCACCACAATTCAAACGCTACTATTCTCTTCTCTGCGTCCTAAAATGTCCAGTCTCAGTTTCATGCAATAACATAGTCCATACAAAGGTATGCCATTACATGAGTTCGGGACAGACATAACCCATAGTGCTGTTACCGCCCATATAATTCATTTTATCTTATCATAGCATTTCCTGAGTTGTTTTTCAATATTGCTGGAGGTAAATAGGTTACGCTTTTTGTTAAAGACGGACTTTGATTCTTTCATGCGGCTTATGACTTCACTTTTCAACCTTCCGTTCTATGTTAACCACCTTCCAAGATATATGAAACGTTCGATGATCTATTATCGCTCCCCATCCACCAAGAAATGACCTTAGTCTTCGCCTCTATGGCGTTCATGAGATGCTGAAGATGGACTATTTCTTCCAGGGCAGATACCAGTTCTTCCTCATTCTCAACCAATACTACTCTGTCATCAGCAAAACCAAATTTCCTCCTTTCACTCTTCCAGCTGCTCTCTCACCTCTTCCAACCCTCCCTGAATACAGCAACTGTGCAGTATGAGTAAGAGCCCTGCTTAACTCCTTGGTTGATGTTAGCCCCCTCCTGATCTTGTGTGCGGGAACGAAATTGACAGAAACATTGCATTAACTTATTCGTAGTGAAATAGTTTTAAAAAAAATCTCCACATTTTTTCGTGGTCTTCTGACTTTTGACACTACAAGAGTAGAACTGGTTTAACTAAAGTCAAGGACAAAGCACAAAGTTGGTAGCGTTGCTGGTGTATTAATGTTTGATTGTTAAACTGGGAAGTTGAATTTCATACCGAATGGCTTTTCTAGCCATCTTCTACCTTGTTTCCTGACGGTCTTATACAGTAATTACCGTCTCATTCCAAACCTGCCTGGAGAAGGAGATTATGTGCACACGGTGATGTCGTAGTTATATTTACGGACGGATTTCGGATCGGCACTGGAAAGGCACACAGATTTGAGATCTGCCGCCGCCCTTAATGACCGAAGTTTTTCCTACGGTTTCTCCCAGTTTAACCAGGCGAAGCCATGATGATACCTGGGCAAAAGCTCCGAACGCAACCTTCTCCTTTCCCACCGGACTTGTGACGGCTTAGGTCACTCCTGCCTGTATGGCCCATAACTTAAGAGAGAGTGGGACAAAAATCACGTTTTTAGAGACTTCTGTAGTTCACAATGGTTCGTGGTGTCCTCAAATCTTACAACAATGAAAATTTGCACAGCGACGTAAGTCGGGCAACAATTCAATATTCTATTGTTACTTTCATATATTTCTATATGTTTATACATTTTAAAAGCATATTTTTTTTTAATACTTTTTTTCAAAAATATGAACTACTTTATTCCAAAATATTACTAGCCTGCAACGAAGTCGAGTTTGACTGGTTGCAGAATACTTTGGGATTTGAGTCACAAAACATGAGCTTGAGAAAATGTGTCTGAACATCGAAAAAACCCAACAAAATAAATAAAATAAAGAAATAAAAAGAATTTAAAGACATACTTTTCTTAAGCAATTTGTACTAATTTTGTTTATGCATGACTAAAAAGAAAATCATGAGGCGCGCCAATTGCAGAATTTATAAAGTGACTTACATGACAGCGCACCGCACGCTTCCTTTTTAGCCATGCATAAAGAAAATTATTTATTTTTTTTTACTTTTTAGCAGAAACTGTTTAAGAAAAGTATGTCTTTTTTCTTTGTTTGTTTGTTTATTCAGATTCGGTTTACCAGAATTATTCTTTCAAAGTTCATATACTTCTTTTTCAAGTTTGTTCTTCCTCCTTGTCGAAATATTTACATTTGTCTTTATTTCCTGCAAAGGGAAGTAAACAGATTTTTGATAGATGAATAGGGGGCAATGACTTCTCATTCGCCAGTGGCTGACGTCACAAATTTCGGATTGAAACGCGAATTCGGGTACTGCTGCCAGCTATCCTGACAGGGGTTTTCCATGTTTCCCTCAGATTCACCTGACTAATACCAAGATGATATATGGCGTAGGGTCTGTTTCTCTATCATCCCCCTCCCTTTCTCCGGTAATGCTTATCGATGCAGGTTATCCCTTGGAACTGTGACAGATTTAGGTCATAGCATTGAGTAAATATCTCCTAGAGAAATTTTTCTTCGTTCGACTGCGTAACGCGTTCTGAATGCTTCAAACCCCTTGTTCAAATAGTTAGTGTGTAAAGACGCTCAGATGTCGCTACTGCGCTCTGAAACAAAAATGCGGACTTTAGTTTTCTGCTTGCTGTATTGGCAACTATGCTATATGTAAGGAAAAAACTAGTTTGCCAAACACTTCCTTTCTACCTTCTACGTAATGATTTATTACCGGGAGTAAGATAGTCTGCTGGATACCTCCCAGTAAGGGTTTCGTTCAGGTCACATTGCTTTGTTTCGGATTGTAAGAATTCTTCGAGAAATTGTGTAGAGAAGGAAACAGCAAGAAGGCCCACACTAGTGTGTGAGCGGGGGGAAGGGGGGATTTTGTTCTATGGTAGAGCAATGGTTTTAAATGCGGAGAATACCGTGCCTTTGCCAGCAAGGTCGTTTGACCCAACCCCCACACGCACCTCGCTATAAGGTCTCGCTATCCGACAACTTTCTCTCGAGAATTTAGGGTGGAAGGTGTGTGACGTCAACTCGAGATCAAGGGTTTATTTATGCCTTGCTAGTCCCTCGAGTAGACATAAGATTCGCGGATATAAATACACATTATTTTGGTTGTCAGAAACCTATTTCATGCGAGCCATTAAAAAGAGATAATCAGATATTTTTTCTTTTAATATTTGGTATTAAGGCATTTGCTTGAAATAAAACTAAGATAGTTAACAAGAAAGTTATTACAAAGTATAAGGAAGGATTATATAATCACGTCAAGAACATGCTTCGGTAGCAACTCTGCTTTAAATGTTAAATCCATTGTTTCTGTTTCAAGGCTAGGACCAGACATACTCTTTTAGAGGTTCAAATACCCTATACCGTCTTCACCCGAAAATATCTCCAAATAACCTCTATTCCTAATTTGTATAACTTCTAACGTATTGTCTAATTAAATGTCTTGTAATTTCTAAATTCCTAATACGAGTTAAACATCATATACTTGTAAAGGGTAACTCATTTACTACTGTTAGTACCAAAACTTGTGAAAGAAAGGAGTGTAAAAGAGGAAGGAATGTACACATACTTTGTCCAACAGATTGTATTTTGAAATGCCACATACAATACTTTGAAGTTAAGTATTATATTCATTTCAAAGCTGTTAATAAAATTAAGCATTTACTTCTTGACAGCAATTTCAAGGGTATTTTCCTATTTCCTATTTGATATTTCATTGGAAAATATTATCAATAATAATAATACTGTTTATACTTATTGTAAAATATTAGAAATGATTGAAAAACATCTTGATAAATAGGGGTAAACAATGATCGGTCAATGCAGAACAAAGACCTCCACGTTAGATCTTTAAAAGTAATTTGCCACTCGTGTAATTCTTGATTACTTGTTACAAATGTTGATTGTGAGATAATCACTCCTCAGTGCTATTAAAATTACTTGCTATAGCAAAAAAAAAAAAAAAAAAAACTACTGGTGTCAACACTAGAAAAGCCGATGAAAGTAAAATTCAATGTGAATATGACCTGTAAATGATTGAATTGAATTTTATTGAAGGCATTTAGACAATTTTGGCCCAGGTCAAATGGATGATTATGGGAGAATTGGTGGACCAAACCATTTCGTTGAATGGATCCGGGAAGGAATTGAACCCGTGACTCATGGGCAAAGCAATTTAATGGGGCCCGTACCTAACCAGACCTCCATGGAAGTGGTAAATAAAATTGGATCGTTAGCAAATTTGTAAAATAAACATGCATTATTAAAAAAAACTTTTCTCTAATATTAGGACAAAACTAAATTATACGTTTCACAACAAGCACCTACATAAACCTCATACTGTCTCATTTATCAGTTACATTCGAATCCGCTAAGCCTAATGAAAACTTCGTATCTCGTCACATAAATCTAAATTCATCCCAACACGAATCGGTCACTCCTAAGTTTCTCAGTTTTATACACTATTGCACTAAACCAAGAATTCTCAAACTATGGCACCTTATCCGTACTGGTGCGTGAACCTTTGGATACAGGTACGACAGCTTCGTAAAAAAACAAAACAAATAAAAGAGTAAAATTATAAATGACCTAACGCTATGACACATTTTCATAGAGTGAACGAGGAAGTATCTGACGTCCAGGGCCCTATTTCATGAAGGAAATCTGCAAATCTTCACTCTCCACTTTGCACTTTACAAACATTGCAGAGTGCAGACTAATTCTGTTTCATGTAGGTCAAGAGGAAACTTTGCAGAAACTGTTTCATCATAGTACTCTGCAACTCTGCACTTTTCATGTTACACTCTGCATTCGTTGATTTCGTTTCATTAAACAAATTTTGAAAAGTGAGGAGTAGTGGTTTGAAGAGCGAAGAATGTAGAAATTCTGCTCTATTTTATATGTTTCTGTTTCATGTAGGTTTATATACTGCAAAATATGTGACCGGTACTCTTCAACTCGGCATTTTATTTTGAAAACTGTGAAGGGTATTTGCAAATAATTACTGATTGAACTATGGACGTTTTTTCCAGTTATAATATTACTGCAATTATTTTGTATGTTTCGGATAAATTTGTTGGGTTTGATTGGCGACGATTCCAGTGATGAACAACAGCAAAATTTTGGCAGGGTAAGAACCAGTGTCCGATTTGTAGGCTACAATTTCCAGAGTGGGGGAATTTTTTCTCAGAACGTAGAAAATCGTATTTTATATTCGTTCATATCCCAGGCTTGGAGGATATTTAGAAAAACAGAGCCAGGGAAGATTTTCGCAGAAAGAAGGAAATCCCAATCATCCCCCGCTACGAATAGAACACTGGTGAGAACAGTAAGAGAGAGAATTTGGAAAACTTCAGCAAATTCGGTGATTCCGCCAGACTCCCCCTGTGGGGGTGTCACCCCCTAAAATCTCGAAAACACCCCCAACTTTAAATTTCTTGCTGTGAAAAACCGATAGAAACCGTGCAAAATTTTACATACACTCTCAATCTGGACTGTACATCCCCCTAAACTGAAACTCCTGGGTGAATTTCCTTTAAAAGAAATCTTTCGTCTAATATATTCTCAATTTGAATATGCCTTTTCTTGTATTACTGCCCGAATAAGAAAACCTATAGAACGAAGCATGGCATTATCCTCAAAACAAAGGGTGCTATCGACATTACATTGATTAGGAAATGGAGCACAAATGTATGGAATGGGCCATGTGAAGTTTGTAAAGGACAAATTGTTCAGCATCTGGAAAAGTCTCACGTTGGAAACTAATGTTTTATGTTATCTGTGTTCCAGTATTTGGCTTGAGTATAGAATGCACCTTGTATTTCAATTGGCGAGGTTCAACAATGTTGGGCTGCAGACACTTCTATAAACACCTAGTGACAATCAGCAATCCAAAAAGCGTTAAGAAAATCCACACCTTATTATTACTTTCTTAAATACTCATTTTAGTTAATCAAGAGGCAGAAACATGGCACCATGTAGAGGATTAATAATTGTGACATTTTGTGTTATGAATGACACGTATTCTTCCACAAAACACGGACATTATCTCGAGAGAGCGTCAGCGAGCGAAGAAGGGCTAGTTAAAGGATAGTTTTTTTCTTCACTATAGGTATTCTTCTAAAATGAGAGAAAAGAGACTAATCTCTGTCGTACTGACCTTAAGACAGTTCGATCACTGCCGCAAGGAAGGGGTAACAACTGCAATGACTGCACAAGACGTAAAAATTAAATACATATAGCGTCTTGAAGGTCTGCTTCATTGTAATCACTTCACGGCTTGTTTAGTCTAAACATTTTATAATAACTTGTTGGACCTGGAAACATAAGATGAGGGTTAAACGAAGCGAAAGCGAGATGTACGTGCGCTTGTTAGCGATAACTATTGCTGTGAAGTGATAACTATATTGTTGCGGTTTAGGGCGGAGAGTGCGTGACAGTGTTATGCATCGCGATAATAAAAATAACTAACCCGACTTTAACTAGCCCCTCTTCGCTGGATATCGCTCTCTCGAGATGTTGGACTTGTTTTGTGGCAGAATGCATGTCATTTAGGCTATAACACAAAGTGTCACAATTAGTATTACTCCTCATGGCGCCATATTTCTGCCTCTTGATCAACTAGGGTGAGTATTCGAGAAACTAATAACAAGATGTGAATTTGCTTAA
>JAGDQP010048774.1:0-14666 GCA_022664845.1 Lepisma saccharinum
AGGCGGGAAAATGACTATATGGGTCGGAGTAAAACACCAAATGGAGAAGAGAGTGTGAAGGTTACAAGGTAGGTAAGGGCTTCCTAAAGGAATAAGAGGATAAATAATTAGAGGGGAGGACGAAATAATAATAATGATTATGAAGGGATAGAGACGGAACAAAGAAGAGAATGAAAGCAGAAAAAGACACTGCGCTACGGGGAGTTACAGGCAGTTGAGGCCGGGTTCAATCTGGTGGCAAAGGAAGAGTATTGTAAAGATATGACAGTCTGTATACGAGAGATCGTTGGGCCAGGCACAATCTAGGTTTTGAGAGGTAGAAATGGTGCTGGGAACGGGCATTTTGTCTGGGTACTCTTAGATCAAAAAGCGGAAGAAGGTCGTTGGCCATGCATTATTTTATAAAGAAATGTTAAGTCATTTAGTTTTCTTCCCGTGTCTATGTTTTTCAAGTCAAGACAAAATGTCTGCGTTAGATTTATTTTGGAGGTTGGGTATCTTGTGTTGCACAATACGAATAAAAAAATTTTTGTACTTTATACAATGTAGATAAGTTAGTTTCACAAGCCATAGACCAGATAGACGAACATTATTTGAAAGTAGGAAGTACACAAGTGAGAAAATATGACCGAAGAGCTTTGTCATATTTTCTGTAAACCTGTAGAGAAGTCCAAGAAGTTTGAGTGCTTTAGAAGTTACGAATTCAATGTGAGGAGTAAAATTAAGTTTTTCATCAAATATGATACCAAGGTCTTTGTAATGATCTTCCCATGATATAATAGATGAGGATAATGTGTATGTACATTTTGTGGTATGGGTTTTGAGTGAGAAACGCATTACAGCAGTTTTGCACGGATTGACTTTCAGTAACCAATTATTGCACCACATTTCAACAGAATCAATAGCGGCTTGAAGGAAGAAAGTGTCTTCTGTAGATTTAATGGTTTTAAAAATTTTGCAGTCATCAGCGTAGAGAAGTACAGAACAGGAATTATGTATATTTTCACATCCTTGAGAGACATCTGAAAGCACTGGGAGCCACTTGGAGGTGCTACCAGGAAAGACAACACGTTGTTCTCTGCCAGACAGATATGGTGTAAGAAGCTGAAAGAAGGGTCCGTGTAAAGTAAATCTGGAGCTAAGCATGTGTATAAGAAGTTTGTGATTGACAGTTTCAATTGCTTTGGAGAAGTCTAGATATATGACGTCAAGTTCTTGTCTATTTTCTAGGGAATCTGTGCCTTGAGACAGTAGGACAGCTAAGTTGGTTTCACAGGAAGAATTCGGTACAAAGCCATGCTGGGAGGGAGAAAGAAATGGGAGGACATGTTTTTGAATCCTGTCTGTGATGATGATTTCACAAATTAGGCCGAGGACAGAAAGAAGGGAAATGGGTCTATATGAATTAACACATGACTTGTCACCATTTTTGTAAACCAGGGTAATGTTTGCTTGTTTCCAGGCGTTCGGGAAATAACCATCCGAGAAGCACCTATTGAAAAGAATGGTGAGAGGTGCAAATAATGGTTGGGCTAGCTTAATCAGAAATATGGAATTTATTTTCTCAGGTCCAGAGGCCCTGAAAGTTTTTAGAGAGGTTAAAAGGCGATACACTTCCGTAGAGGTTGTGTTTATCCCAGCTAGGCAATGGGGAATTTTAGACTTTACATCGGGAAAAAATAGATTATCTGAACAAGCATTAAAATTCAATTGTCATAGAAAGTCGTTAAATAAATCAGCCCTGTCATTGAATGAAGCAGTACGTTCATTGTATGAAACGGGATGGCAGACCTGAGTTTTGTCGCCTGCTGTTTATAAGAGACCAGAAACGTTTAGAATTTGTTACAGCTTAAGATGAAACTGATTCAATATAATTATCATAATCTCTACGGAGGAGAGCTTTACATAATTTGCGTTGTTGAATGAAAACATTATGATTTTGTTTGTTTGGATATTGTTTCCAGAATGACCATGCACGCTTTTTGTTCTTGAGAGCAAGTTTTGATTTCTGACTGTACCACATCGGAAACTTACTTCTTCTTTTTTCTTTTTTTTTATATAACTAAAACGTAGTCTTTTATAAGAGTATCCGAGCATGCATAAAAGAAATCCATGGCATCCTCCACGTGTCCTGTTTTTAAAATTTCCCACGGTATTGTCTTTATTGCAGTTGCCACTAAGTCCCCAGTTCGTTTTGTTCCACAGGGACAAAGTTCGTTGAATAGAAGAGCGCCAACGGCGCGGATGAGAAAACTGGAGTTCAATGTCTAACGACAGGTGGATCTGGTGTGTCAAAAATATTTCTGCCTGGAGTGACCTTCACTTTTTTGAGGCTGGAAAGAACTAAATCTAAGACAGAATTACCCCTAGTTGGGAGCATGTTATGTTGGAATAAACCATGTGATTCATTGAAATGTTCGAAGAAATATATGTCGGGCGGATCAGCACAAATACCGCTAGAGTTTGAATCCCAGCTGATGTGTCCGTTAAATTCTCAAATGATGCATACAATTTTGTCAAGAAAGTACCGGGAATTGGTCAATAAAACACAAAATATGCATTATTCATCCAAATTTATTGTATTGCTTTCAAAGTAGGCCCTTTCCGAAATAATACACTTATGCCAACGAATAATCTAAACATTTTTGAAACGCATTTTCCGGAATCGACTTCTGTACTCGCCGCGAATTCTCTTTGATGTCTGCTATCGACTGAAAACGGGTGCCTCGAAGTGGTAATTTGAATTTTGGAAGAAAAAAAAAAGTCGGCCGGAGCCAGATCAGGGGAATACGGTGGTTGTTCGATAAGATTTGTTGAGTTTTTGGCCAGAAATTCGTTTACATTGATAGCCTTGTGAGATGGTGCGTTATCGTGGTGTACAATACATGAGTTTTCTTTCCACAAATCTGGTCTTTTTCGACCAGTTTGCTCTCTCAAACGCCACATAACGCTCAGATAATATTCTTTATTTACTGTCTCACCTTCTGGCAAGAATTCGAGTGCACAACAGCGCGATGATCGAAAAAAAAAATGTCAACATCACCTTCACTTTTGATCGACTTTGACGTGCTTTTTTTGGTTTCGGCTCAGTTGGAAGGCGCCATTCCGAAGCTTGTTGACTGGTTTGCATGTCAAACTCGTAAACCCATGTCTCATCACCAGGTACAATGCGTTTTTTTTGTGTGGGGTTCGAATCGACCCATTCTAGCATGTCTTCAGCGACCCCTACACGATTGAGTTTTTGCAGAAAATTCCGATCTTTCAACACTAGTCGAGCGGCAACGCGTTTCATGCCCAAACAATCGTTTAAAGTGGTACGAATTGATTCGTGAGACAGAAATTTCAGCGGCTATCTCTCTCAGACTTAAACGACGATTTTCAGTCACCCCCTTTACTTTAGCGATGTTAAGTTCAGTTGAAGGCGTTGATGGTCGACCTGAGCGAGGCAAATCTTCCACCACATCTCGACCGCTTTTGAATGCACTGTACCACTCATACGCACGTGTTTTTGATAAAGTCGATTCACCGTAAGCCTTATGCAACATTTTCAGCGCTTCGGCACACGAAATTCCATTTGCAATGCAAAATTTAAGACAGATTCTTTGTTTGATATTTTTATCCATTGTAAACATCACACACACACTTGAGATGAACTGATAAATGGAGCACTGTAAATAAACTTAATGACAGATGGCGCTCAAACTCCGCGTGAGCATAGAGGGCAGTTGTGCTAACGTAGCGACAAGAAGAATTTCAATACTCCCTTTAAGTGGGCTTTGTAAATGTACAATTTCCGGTACTTCCTTGACAGAATATATATCACGTTCTTTGATTGTAGCCAGAGCAGAATCAAATAAACTATCTAAAGAGTTTATATTTTTGCTGGGGGTTCTGTAGTAGCAGCCGATTAATAATTTTGGATGTTCACCTCGTATTCATAATAGTTCATAATCCGTTATTAGTTTGCAAATGTATTTGTATAAGAATAATCACTTCTGGAACAAAGTTCCATAGTGAGATTAGAAGCAAGTTGAACATATATCGTGATGATGGCCGAATCTCTGTGGAGAAGGCGCAACACAGAATGGAACCCTCAAATCATGGTAAGTTGTAGGGCTGTCAAAAATGTCGATAAACCGAACAGTATCAATATACTGAACGATAGTAGAGTACTGAAATATTGAACTATTCTGAAAAAATGAACACTAACATACGAGTAGATGAAGTGGCACTACATACGAGTAGATGTACTGTTCTATAGGTACATTGCTTTTAATGTTGGTTTGGGAGCCAAAATATGTCGTCACACAACTCTCTAAACATAGTCAGTCGCCTCAGTTGTTAATGTTCCTAATTGTTTTCAATATTCATTTTTTAAATTTGTTAAAATATTGATGGACTTACGCAGACCAAACTTGACAGAAACATTATTCGGCACAATAATTGTTGGTTTCCTGTCACTAAGCACGCCAGTTGTAAGTGTTGCCAACCTATTATATAAAAAATAACGTTTGTGCGTCTGAGATATCAACAAGGGACCGGAGTGTCCCTTTTATAGTTAAACTAAATACAAAAATGGTCCTTATAATAAGAAAATGGAATGCTTTGCCATGCATAAAATACACATTCTGACATCTTGTTTATTAAACTAACTCCGCTAAAAGTTGAACACTAATCAATTGTCTCCACTTCTAACATAATCGCCGACATTACTCATCATATTTCAGGTGGTAGTACCTGGACATATTTGTTTTTCTTCTTCTTTGAAGCACATTACTGGTTAGGTTCACAATTTTGCATTTATTGTGTTGTAATTCGTACACCCCCATACTTCTCTATAAACGAGTTTTGTTTCCTTAAGTTTTACGATCTTTAAATGGTTGCATCAGAATGTGCCTATACTTAAGAGTTTCAAAAGTATTAGATTTTTTTTTTTCACCGAACAAGCGTTAATAGTAATCGTAATCAACATCATGTCGCTTTTACTCAATTTGCATTAACTTAGAATACAATAAACTTTTGTTGTAAAGTTCGGATGATATATTACTAAAGGATCATTCCACGTCAGTTCAACACAACTTTATCTCACCATTTAAGATTTCTGTGATTTTTTTTCTTTATTGCTTGTACCCATGGGGTATGTCAATTTTTATTTTATTTTTTCGAAGTGTTTGATGATGTGGTTTTAGTTCTATTAGCGATCAAAAACCATAAAAAAGTCAAATTTTGCTTGATTTTAATTTACAAAATTTCTTATTACTCATCAATGGTTAGTGCTAGAGAGCTTAATTTTAAGCTCTTTTAACAAGCTTATGTTTGATATGTCACTTATAGGGGTTGCACGAAATTTGGTTTCCCAAAAATTATCCCGACGTTATATATATATATATATATATATTTATTTATTTACAAAATCGGACGTCTCGAAATTTTTCAAAAAATTGTTATGTTTGTCATACTTCCCTGCAGCTACCATGAAAATTGTAATTTGGAACAATAATGGGATCGCGAGATCTAAAATATTATCGTTATATGCCTGGGGAGGAAAAGGTACTTAGGTCTACATTAAGAATTTGAATATTTTTATTGCCTTTAGCGTTAGGCACCTATGGTTCAGGCTGGAATAGGGTAGGGGAAAGAATACAGGAAGAAGTCGGCCATAACCTAAGTTCAAGGCATCATCGCGATATTTGCCTAGTGTGACTGACGAAAAATCCCTGCGTTCATTTATAAATATTTTATTACGAGCTAGTATACAGGGTGTTGCAAAATAACACTGGTATAACCACCTTACCAGATTCCTGACGTGGAAATAAGAAAGAAGTATAGGCCATCGAGAGAACACAAATGCTTCGTTTCGGCGTTACAGGCTGCCGAAAGCAAGCAGAAAAAGACTTTAGAGCGTGATATTTCCAATACCAGTATCAGTAGAGCTGAGGCGGCATGTACCCTCAAAAACTTCAAACTTGCTTTATCCAAAAATGCATATTCCAGAATTGTGCAACGGATGCTCAAAGGAAATACGGATTTTCTCCAGAGTAAATAGTGTAGGGTGACCAGGCGTACTGATTTTCGCAAGACAGTACTGTTTTCTAAAGGGTTGGCCTGCGTGGTTCGACAGGATTCATATTATTAAGAAATGTACTGTTTTCACTTGATATGCTAACCCTTCTTATTTCATTTTTCTGATACTAATGAACAGAAAATTAATGCCTAGATGTTTCTTTATTGTAATTCTTTCGTTATGATTTCTCTTGTCTTCATATTAATCACTGTAATATTATATGGCGATTTTGTGCCTAGAACATCGTTGTTTACAGTGACGTGACTAGAAAACAACATTGTATTGTTGGCCGTCGAAGAAAGAATCAGAGTTCAACTGGCAATTCAGTTTGAAGATGACACCGAGAAGGAAGTGTCTTTAATTCGGAGCTTCAATCTTTATCTTTTCTTGAAGAGAGGGCAGAGAGACAAGGACGAACATTGCCAAAAGTGTTCCGCGTTTTTTAAAAATTTCTAATGGTGACAAGTCTGATATAACACAGTATCTACAAACAGCGAAACGCAAACTAGCTGACAGTGCTGTGCATCGAGCTCTTCACTTCCAATGTTTTTTAAGTACAGTAAAACCTTGTTTATCCAGAACTCAGATTTATCCGGAATGATTTGTCAAAAGAAAATACATTTTCAAAATACCTGCCAATCGTATAAAAGCGAGCGCGTATAATTATTTCTCCGTGTTTTAATTAGTTTTTTTCTATTTGCCAATTAGGGATAGCAATCCCCATTCACTGAGAATATTTTGCATTTCTGCAAAAGTGTGATCAAAATGGTGGCAGCAAACACTTGATCAGAATTGCATGTTTGGTTATGATGGAAAACATGTTTTTTTTTCTGCGCATGTATTAACATCACCCTGGTATTGACAACTTGAGACTCTCTCAGCGTTGGTTTAACATTCAGGAGGTCATGGGTTCAATCCTAGCGGCCGACCATCCTGACTGAGGTTTTTTCAGGGTTTTCCTGTACACCAGGCAAATGCCAGGATGATACCTTCAACTCAGGCCTGTCCAACACCTTCCCTCATTCTTTTCCCTCCATTTTCCCGGCCTGAGCCTTAGATTCCTAAAGGCCATAAATAAAAATTCAATTGAGACCCTCTCAGTATCACAAAGAAATCTCTCCTTGCTTTTCCAGACTTACTGCAAATAATGAAACATTACTGGATATTATCAGGGCATTCCCGAAAATTTTTAACAGTGTATAGCAGCACTAACAGTTCACTCAAAATTGAACAATCTTGTAAAAAAGTAGGTTAAAATATACTTCAGATTTTAAGAAGTATGTTTCTTCGTTTTATTTGACACGTATAGAGCATAATGAACAATGGTCCTCTCCATTCTCTGAAATTAGATTCTTAGATTGAGTTATACAGTTATTGAATGGGACATTAAAATAGTTTTAAAAAATTGCAAGCGAAATCACAGGAAGAAATAAGTGATTGTCTGCTTTTTAAATGAAATTACAATGTGAGCACATGTAAGTTCTACTAAACTAGAAAGAATGCAACACTGCTAATACTGGAGTAGATTTAAGGTGGGTTGAAATATTCAAACTTTTGAAGATACGATATACGTTCATTCCTTTCTATAACATTTTACCCATCGTAGAATATATATATAGCTTGTGCCTACCAACCACAAATGCACTGACAAAGTTTTCTCAGTAATGAATGACATTTGGAAATTTACGATTAAAAATGAAACTCTGAGGCGTTTAATAATCACAAAATGTAACCTTAAGTGTACGTGCAGTGAGTTTTACGAAATGATTTTACACAATTAGAAATTACTTCAGGCTATACACTCAAATAAAAAGTATGGGTCTAATACATGTCGTGAGTAAATAAGACGGAATATATTTTGAATCTTCTTCCAAAATATAAAGTGGAACAACAGAAAGATCTTAATATCCAATTATTAAACTATTTCAGTATGTGATACAATGTAGCAATAACGCCGAAGTTTTAATATCTTCATTTATTCATTCTGCTAGTAATTCTAGTTGCGTAATGGTTTGTTCTAGAAGGAGAGATATTGTAGACCTAGCAGATATTTTGTTAAATGTTTTGTCAGGTTACACAACTTTTAGCAATCCTAATCGTGAATTCTGTAATGATTTAAATAATTCATTTAAACTCGAAAATGTCAGTGCTTAATAAACATGCTAACATGAATATTTCTAATATTAATTTATTTGGGTGAATGTAAAGTCGATTCAAGCCTTCGTACTTTTAAATGTGGATTAATTTTAAATCACTTCTATAGAAAGATATGTATATTAAGAAATTGGAAATAATACTTAAAAAATAATATTTGTTTGATAGTATTGTAGAAGAATCAGCATAAAAAGCTCGAAGTAAGTAATTCTGCATTTTTACTTGATTAGAACATTTTAAAAAAGTTCACATAAGTCTATACATTAGCTTTTAACTGAAGACCATGTTCAGTTTAAGCGATATTGATAATAATTGATTCCTCTGAGCTAAGGATTTACGCTGGCTATTTCAGAAGGTCTGTTTATCTCCAAATTTGAAGTCTCAGGGAAAAGTTTCAGAACCACTGACATACAGCGTGAAAATCTCGCTCTGAACTGGGGAAACCTCACGTTCTGTTAATGATTTGGAAATTAACGTCTGTCAATGACCATCTACGGCTTACAGATAGTAAAGGAAGAGTAATGGCCTTACTATTAGATACCATCTCGGTATTCGCTTAGTGGAACAAAAATCATAGAAAAAACTCGCTCAAGATAGCTGGACACTGGGTTTGAACCCAAGACCTAAACCAAAACTCTGCTAGGTATGCTCGCACGTCGGAAACCTTGTAGTCCCTGTGTTAAGAATAGAATCATTAGTCAGTAAAACCTCACATCATTTCTTACATATGTGAGGTGCATCTTAGGAAAGGTCTTACACTAATACAATTACAGTATCGATCAGATCTGTATCACAATACCATGTATCTAGTTCAGTTGGTTGTGTGTTGTTTTAGCATTCGATAGGTCCTGGGTTAAAAATCCAGTTTCAAGAAATCTTGGCTAAGATTTTCCAAGGTTTTTCTGTCTCGTCAAACGAATACCGGGTAATATCTAAAATGATAAGGTTGGCCGCTTCCTTATATCCCTGTCTGTCCCTTTTCTGCCCGTAAACCTTAGCTATCACTTGACGCACATTAAGCTCCATATAAAAAATTACCATCTGATTATGTCCACACAGTGTTACACTTGCTGTAGTCTCACAAACATGTTTCAATGAAACACGCATCTCCAGCTTAAGGTCCCGGACTCGGCTGAAAAACACCCCTGGAGATGTTTATAGAAGAAAGACATTAAACATACTACACCGGGATGACTTCCTCTATACCTCAGCCCTTTTAAAGTGATGCTCTCGATGATCACATAGTGTCACAATACAGTTTTCGAAAAATAAGTTTGTCCGGGTAGCATACAACCCCATTATTTGAATGATTAAACTAAAAAAAAAAACAAGACCTAAATTACTCCTTAAACTACATGCCAGAAGACCGATATCGAGATGACATTGTGTCCTGTTTTTTCTCTCCCCATAATCTGGTCACCCTAAAATAGTGGGTCAGAATAAGCGTGAATTGGAGTTATTTCCGTATCAGTACAGATATTAGACGTAATCACCGCCATCTAACCGGGCAATAACAGTCTCTTTTTTGTGATGAATACAACAAGCATTTGAAAATATATGTAATTATACTCCTTCTGTTATGCAACCGCCCTGTAATTCTTACTCCGTTTGTTATGCAACCGCGCATCATTTTAAAACTTGTCCCGCAAAGGAAACCTGTTTTAGATATTGACTTGGCGCAAATGCATTATCCTTACTTTATAAAAAATTGTCTCATTCATGATTATTTTGACCTACCTTTACTTCAGAGAATTTCAGGGAATTCCATATTTTCTTTCGGGAAGCCCTTGCACCCCCATTGCACAACTTTGGAATACGCATTTTTGGATAGGGTATGACAGTACCATGCCGCTTCAGTTGTATTGTTAATGTTGTTGGAAATATCAAACTCTGAAATTCATTTTTCTACTCTTTCGGCATCCTGTAGCGCCGAAAGAAAGCATTTATGCACCCTCTTATTTTTATGTCATGAATCTGGTGAGGCGGTTTTGTCAGTGTTGTTTTGCAACATCCTCCATAAAAGAGAGGAGCAAATCGACCCGGATCTGGTTCCTAATAACAATGGAATCGAGACCAGGATTCGTATCTTCTAAACTAAAACCGAGAACCCGGATCTAGTTGCTGGAACTGGGTAACCAAATTCGTTTCCTTTAACCGTGAATCTAGATCGTCGAATCGGGTGCCTAATCTGAACCTTGGAATCGGAAACAAGATTCAAATTTGAATTTTTGGATCCCAAAACCAGATCCGGGTATTAAGTTTAAATTTCCAAGGTATGAATCCGGGTCCCAGTTACAAAATTCGGTTACCCGGTTCCATGTTATCAGGAACCAGACCCATTTGCTCATCAATATTATATATACTAGTTCATAATAAAATATTCTTAAGTGGACCAATGTTTTCCCTCAGTCACAGCAGGTAAATTTCGGGATGGTACCTTGAACTTAGGCTCTGGCTGACTTCTTTCTGCATCATTTCTCCTACCCTATACCAGCCTGGGCCATAGATGCCTAACGGTAAAGGCAATAAAAATATTCAAATTCTTTGTCTCCCCAGACATATGACGAAAATATTTTTTATTTCGCGATCCCGTTATCGTCCCAGATTGTGCAACCCCTGTAAGTGACATAGCAAAAGCTTGTTAAAAGAGCTTTAAAGTGTGGCCTCTCTGAACTCTAGTGTCAACCACTTATGTGTAAGAAAAAATTTGTAAATTAAAAACCCGCAAAATATGACTTTTTTATGGTTTTTGATCGCTAATTGAACAAAAACCACTCCGTCAAAAATATGAAGAAAGAAATTATATACTCCACTGGTACAAGCGATAAAACGAAAGCCATACAAATTCGAGAGGGTGAGATAGAATTTTGTTAAAAACTGGGGGTAATTTAACATGGAATGACCCTAAAGGTTTGACCTTAAAATAAACGTATACATGGTGTCTTGATGCTGTAATTTTTACCTATTGCATTTTAATAGAACGTGACAAACATATTGTAATTTGAATAATAACATAACTGTAGTGAAATGCTAGTAAATAATCGCTGTATCACAGGGTTTTTTTTTTCTTTTACCATTTAAAAAACACTAGATTTATATAAAGCCTTCAGTCAGACACTCTATGACATTATAAAATCATTTTAGAGATTGATTAATTGCAAATTTAACACTTACAATTTCTAGTCTTTTGTGCGATTCACCGAAGTCATTCGGAACGAACGTAAGACATTTGATTCGTTATTCACTGTAATCTATTTTCCGCTTTCGATATTTTAATATCGTTCGATGCTGCTCAGTAGCACATATCTAGAAACTAATTTTTATGGAGGGCCCATGGCTTTTGGGAAGAGTCAAACTCCAAAGTCGGTATGCGTGTGATATGTACTTTAAATGTAGGTAATTATACCTAAAATTATATTATTTTTTCATAAAAATCAAAATTTCCGGGGGGGGGGGGGACTCCCGGGACCCTCCCACTAAATACATACGTCCCTGACTACTACTATATCGCTCGATACGATCATTCCGTTTTTCAACACTCGGAATTTGTTTTCGGTGTCGTTCCGTTTTTCGATATATCGATAATTGTCACTATCCAAAACATACCGAAAGTCGGTATAAAAATCTCAGTGTCGAACAACTCGAGTAGACAATTCCAAACATGGAGGAACATGTGCAATTGTATGGTGTTGTATATTGTGTAATGGTGTATGGAACTTATGTTTATAGAATACACTATGGGTAAGTTTGGTTTTAAATACATTTTGCAGGAAAATTTTAAAGGAAGTACTGAGAAATTGGTCTTACGAAATGTGATTTTGATTTCCAATAGGACAATGACCCGAGGCAGAGTGCAGAAATTGCGGTGGATTGTATAGAACACACCTCACACTTTAAATACCTTACTTCAGAGTTCTCACTAATATTTCATCGAGAATAGATGGAATGAACCCGAAAACTGGGTCAGATAACATTAAATCAGAACCAAAACAGAACTGAATGAGACCCTTATGGATAAATACGCTAAATAGGTTCAGGGTGGACTAAGAAACATGTTCATTCAATGGAAGAAAAAAAAAATCTTGCAAGAGTTAAGTGGAGAAGAGGGACTATTACGAAGTTTTGAATTACCTGAGTTGACGGTGCTCCAATACTTATTTTTGTCAGGTTATAAAACTATGTTTCCCTTTGTAAATCCGTAAGTTTTCCTTTGTAAATCCTTAAGTTTTATTTTCCAGCTAAAGTTACTATTTAAGTGAAATATATTTTTTTTTTCTGTTGCACTCTAGATTTAGTTAATTTTAATATATGTACAATTGTAGTAATATTTAGGGTGAAAATCGCTTTGTTCCAATAATTTGTCAGTCTCTTTATATACAGTTCCTTCCTCTGGAAACCATGAAAAAAATGTTGAAAAAGAAAAAGCCTCAGTCAGAATGGTCGACCGCTGGTAATGACCTAGGATCTTCCGAATATAAAGTCAGCGCTTTACCAACTGAGCTACAGCCACTCGGTCATGACAACCTACTGAAGTATGTAGAATAAAAGAAAGGTAGCTTCAATTCGGATGTTGGTATGGGCATCGTGGGAGGAGGTGAAGAAAATAGTGAAAATATCAGTGAGAAATGTCCAATGACCGTTATTATACACATAACAATTTGATAGTGTACATCAAGCTTAACATATGCTATATTCTTAAAATTTCAGCGTTACAATTTGCTTCACTTAGAAATAGATCATGAAATTTTTACTAGTTTCGTCCCCTACGTCATACAACGAAACTTCGTCTTCTGATTGATTCGTTCAATAGCTGGCTGCGTTACTTAAGCAAGAGTTTTATAATTTATGTTGTCTGTGAATCAGATTTTTCGTTCTGCAATCTCCATTTAACAACATAAGCCTAGGAAAACTTAACAGGCAGATGAAGTGACTGGTAAGAACTTCAGTTAGACCGGCAGTTAAAATAGTGGTGCGACTGCTTTTCTGTTCGTGTGTTTGATTATCGATTACAAAAAAAGAGAACATGCACCCGTTACTATTTGATGCACAAATTTACTTACATGTTGGGATAATAAACTATTACAACTGTGTAAGAATCTAAAACAACTGTGGTCCAGTCGCTAGCATGACGCACTGCAATTTTTTTCGTATTTCCAGCGCCGGTTCGCGTCCTGATAGGAGAAAAAATAATATATTTTAACCTAATAAATTAAAGTACTTACTAAAATTTTCTACTTATATTATTCATTCTTTTACATATTCACTGTTTTAATTAGATTTTAATAAAATCTTTCAGAAATACTGATCTCCCGAAAGGTAAGATAATTTCGTATAGTCAGTTTAGAGAAAATGAATCCATATTTGGATCGACCTATAAACTAAGTCCCCTACCTATAAATGTTTGATGTAATGCTGATGTGCATTGTTTCCCACAGACCAATCAAAATTTCCCAAACATTTTACAAATGTTTTAAACCAGTATTTAAATACTCAATCCTTTATCTATTAAATGGCCTGAGCTAAAGTTGCCCAAACGCCATGAATAAATTTACTAAAAATAATCCCGAAATATTTTCAAAATGATATCTGTACCTGAGAGCTAGAACCACGTAAGTCCAGTTTGGGACAAAACATGATCAAAGCAGTTTTGTACAACATTGGGAAGATCTTACATACTGGTTGCTCGGTTCTGGTTGTAAACATGTTAATAATGTAAATAAGTAAGCCTGTTATGTGGTTTGTCCTTTTAATTTCTATATGAAAGGAAGTTTTTTTTTCCTTTCTTTTTTCTCGAAAACAAGGATTTGTGACCTACGCGCTTCTAGCTCTCAGGTACAGATATATACATACCGTATCCAAGAGAACCGGAAATCATGCATATCATACATCTATTCGCAAAGGGTGGCTTTTCTTCCCTTTTCACATTTCGGCACAGTAACAAATATTATTATGAGAGCTTATTGGCGTATGAACGCATAGAGGAACTGTGCACGTTCCTTTTAATTTACCATTTTTGGTATCGGTTCTTAGCAGTACTATCAAGTAAAACCGTTACTAGCAGAAGCCCATTGATTGATTACGGTATAACATGGCGACGATCGATTCAGTGGGACACAAGTGTGACTGTGCTGAAGAAAGACTGGATTGGTCTTGATCAGTGCATCATAAAAAGAAGTGAAATTGTTTTTTGGAGTCTGACTTAACAGAAAAATGTCTTATTGCAAGAATAAAATGTGACCGGAAATGTCAGTTTCATAGAAGGACATGGAGTACAAAAATACTCTAAGAAAAGTTGTAGCGTCAGATAAAAATAACGGAATAAATCAAGGTCAC
This sequence comes from Lepisma saccharinum, assembly GCA_022664845.1. Taxonomy (NCBI): domain Eukaryota; kingdom Metazoa; phylum Arthropoda; class Insecta; order Zygentoma; family Lepismatidae; genus Lepisma; species Lepisma saccharinum. The sequence goes on from JAGDQP010048774.1 coordinate 14,552, forward strand.
TGAACTAAAAATCTAAAGTCAGTTTTTCTGTGTTTGCTTTCTTGGAGGGTGGGGCTACAGATAAATAGAATAAAATTTTAAAAAGCTTAAAAAAATTGAGGGGAAGGAACATTAG
>JAGDQP010048776.1:0-14666 GCA_022664845.1 Lepisma saccharinum
ACTTAACCAAATATATGCTTCAGGTGTGTTTGAGTCACGAATTTAATGGAGTAGGTCATGAATTTTGCTTCCGTAAATTTGGTTAGAGCTCGGGAGTGAATGCAAGCGGCTTGATAACATAAGGAGAGGCGCTTCCGGGGAAAAGCAGTTTCATATAGTTCATGGCGTAGTTGTCTTAAGATGATTTGGTTATATATTTGAATGTAATTAATTAATCTGTATTCAGTGTATATAAATATTGTATATGTAGAAAAAACAGTAACATGATGAAAGTTTCCCCGACTAAGCGTCCATGGTTGATTTTAATTCAATAAAATAAAGCTTTTTTTTCGTTCGTTTAAAATGGCACAGATTTAAAAATCAAATTCAGGTTCTTAGTATTGTGTAAATAAACGTTAGCGTAAACTGAAGTTTAACGTTTTCATAAATATGCTTAAATTGGTTCGGTCCAATAAATTGATAAAGTGTTGCAGCGTTACTGCCGACAAAAAGATGATCAGATTAGTCGCAGCAGCTAACTCGCAGCTAGTCCTGTCCATTAACGATTGTCAATCGCTAGCGTCTAGGTCTATATCTGCAGCTGAAAGTGACACGGCATTATCATACCAAGTGTAAAGTGCTGTTGCTTGTAGTCCTAAACCAGTTGTCTTTAAAAGAATCCACTTATATTGTAGTAGGTTTAGTTGAGTCAGTTAATAATTTTCTAGGAATTAGCAATTCCACTCTCGACATAAGTTGTCTTCCACATCCATTTGTCTGATTTATACTATAATGTCTCTGTGTTGCTTGTACATGGAACTATATAGTGTTTCAAGTGTCAGTCGAGACTAATATTAAATTCTGCTTTCATTTGGTGCACACGTATTTGTGTCCACCTGGTTCAAGTAGAAACATGTTAAAGTTCTGCCAATTATGTTTTCAGTCATTTAAATAACATGTCAAAAACTGACACGTTAGTTTTATTATTTCTCGTTTTAGTGCCTTTGCGTCAGGGGTATATTCAGCAATGGTTCAACTTGATTCTGTACAATCCCTATACAGAATGAACAGGAACATTTTGGAGTGATTTTGGTTTAAAGCCGAATCTTTTTTTTGAAAATAGTATAGAGTCTGTGGATTAACAGGAAACCTTTGGTTCCCAAGTTTGTGTAAAACAGGTAAGCCACTTAATAATATTATTTTTGGTTTACCATTAGAAATTAATTGGGGATGTACAAGTAAAAAAGAGAATAGTGTATGAGAAATAGTTAGGGAAAACTCTAGTGCCTTTGGCCTAAGGTCACATTAGAATAGGGAAGGGGTGGAGGTATGGATATATAAATTTGGTTCGATACATGATCAGTTACCTTACAGTACCGTACATGGTAATCATGAACATTAATATATCTTTCTTCGTTTATATTTGTTTGAGGTGTGAGGTCGACCTGCTTTTTTAACTTGACCTCTGCATCCGCAAGTTTTATTGTAAATTCGTCTTAGTTACAAAGTCGTTACTGTCACAACTAATTTCGTAGGGGAACACTATACTTTTACTAGTTCTAGAGGAACACTGGTAAATTTAGAAGTTGTAAGTGAAACCACTCAACTCAGCATTAATGTTTATTAGTAAGTAAACTTTGAATTCACTCGATTTTAATCTTCCCTTGTTTACCATGGAGTAGTATATGGTTGTTATATTCCATAAGCGGTCATGGTCGATACTACGGCAATCATTGCATGGTGTTACCACCAGCGGCAGGAAGGAGTATTACGTGTTCCAGCATAACCTTTAAACTTGTAAGGGCCCCCGGGTCAACCTTGGTAGTCCTGTGTAGTAGGACGCCTGGTGCATGGACTTTTGTGGAGTTTAATAGCATTGCGTCCGTATCACCAAATGGGCCTACGTCCATAGTTACTAAAATGGCCCATACTAACCTTTTCTTTTTTTACTGTCCTAAAAGGGTGACGGCACAACCAAACATCTTTTACGCTCGTTTCATAGTAGATCACAGCGTTTCAAAGTAGTCGGTAAAATAATAATTGCTTTTAAGGTGTTTTAAGCTCAAAACTAGTGTGTCATAGCAGTTATGAAAGGAATGAAGCTTACATGGAATGCTGTTGCCCCTCATTTTGACTGCAAATTACTTGACTTCAACTTGTCCTGTAGTCACAATAAAAGATATGTTGTCGCTGGAATCCTATCAAACCTTACGCGATTCTGTGAAACAAAATAAATAGTGTAGCTAAAGGTTATTATTATTTATTTATATTTATGTACTCAGTAACGTAATGAATGACGTTGTAACTTAGGTTGACATTTATCCCATATACATGAGGGGCTTATGACTGATATTTGTTACTTTAGTGATTAGGCTAGTAGTACCCCTTGCCGCCATCAGATATCATTTATTTATGTATTTAGTGACAACACAACAGACAGTGGCGTCTCTAAATTCTGTAGGTGACACACAGCATACGTCCAGATCATTGTGAACAGTACAGAGTTTTGTTATATATAGTACAAATTCTCCAGATTGGTGACCTCATCAAGATATTGGTTCTTGCCTTTTTACAGTGGAAGAGACCAGTATGATTAACGCGAGTTTTAGATGACGGGACACGAAACTGTAATGTTGAAACTAAATCCATACAGTCTAACCTATTTTGAACAATCTTTTGAAGAAATAACAGATCAGCAATGTTGCGCCTTTGTTCTAAGCTCTGAATATTCAAGTTCTTAATGACTCCATTGTAACTATCATAAGTAGGATAGGTTCGAGTTTCTTTAAAAGTTATTAATTTGAGAAATTTTTATTGGATTTTCTTATTTATTCAACTCTGTCCAATGCTTTCTCAAAGTCAATATAAATCACATTGACTTGTTTACCTTTATCGAACGAATTTGTTACGTAGTCCGTAACAACTTCTAAGTTTGTTCCCATGGATTTCTGAGAAAGAAAGCTGTGCTGCTTAGTTGAGCTGGTTGAATATGATTACTAATTCTCTTGTATAAGATCTGTTCAAATACTTTTGCAAAAGCTGGTAATATTACAGTTGGCCTGAAGTCATTAATGTCTCTACTATTTTTAGATTTTGGGGTTGGACAAACCAGGACAGATTTCCATTTGTTGGGAAAAGTACATGTTTTTAGGGATAAGTTAAATGCTATCAATAGGGGATATTTAAATATATCAACAAATCCCTTAACTACGTATGAGAGTATGCCATCAGAACAAACTGTCGTCTTCGATTTTAAATTTCTGATAGCATTTTCAACTTCCTTTTGTTGAATTTAGTCAATACACAGTCTATTTCATCGTTTCTATTACTAACAGCGTCACTGTTAACATTATAATACGTTTGAGAGGAGGATAGAAATACCGATTGAAAATACTGAGCGAATGCATTCCATATCTCATCATTGCTAGACAACTCCTGACCTTCAAATCATAATACCTTTGAGGATAGGTGCCTTTTTTTATTTTTGATAAAATTCTATAGTTCGCATGAGTTGGTATTGATATTATTTTCAGAATTAATTATAAAACCCTTATAGGCAATTCTGATGTCTTTCTTAATATCCGTACGTAATTGCTAGAAAGGTGTTGAGTTCATGGTTTTAACTCTGGATTCTTTCTGATAGTATGACTTGACCTTCTGTAATAGTATATGTTTTCTAATACTATTTTTTGGTGAACCAACACGGATATATTGAAACAGTACTTATTTTGCGGGGAACACACACATCAAATATTTCGTAGACAATATCCGATAGATTTGTAAGAATTCCCAATCGATAGCTTGTAGTTTCTGATAGATCAGAAAATTTGCCTTCGGGTTAATATATCGACACTGCTGCCTTCTAAGATTAAGTGAAACGGAATAGCGTGAGCTTGCTTTCCAGAGTTCTCGTTCATTCAAGTCATGTAGCTTTGGAATACGAGCAGCGGTACGAAATTAATCCGTTTTAATATTTTACTTCTGAATCTGACATCGCAGGAATCTTTCCACCAGGAGTCGCTGCTGTCTCTGTGCTTATTGGCACTGTGATTAGTCACGTTAAATCCATTACATTACAAGTTAAGGATTGGTATATGTTGGCGTCCCATAAATGCACATGGCAAGATCACCAGTAACAGAAAAACCTTTCCCTGTCTGTTAGCCGTGAAGAATTTCTATACAGATGACTCCGGGCTGGTTCGTTGTCTTTTTAGCATTTTTGAAATCCATTGGGTGCAAACCTTTCCGTTCTTTTTATTATAACTGCTGGTTTTACAATTACACGATACCTACTGCATGTTCGTAAGTCAGTTGTGATGCGACGGTCTGTTTTAATGTACGAATCCTTCCGGTTCTTGTTATGTCACTGACCAGCTATTGTAAACAATCATTTTCCTCACCATTTACAGAACCCACGCATTACTTCGCTCACATTAGTGTTGATATTTTTGCCACAACCATTTGTAAGACTATAAATCTATAATTAAAAGTGCTCTAAATACTCGTTTGATGCATTCAGTGAACTTCTGAAAACCTCTCTCTTACCCCAACTTAGATATGTCCGTGTCTCTGTTGGTAGTGTGGGAGGAAAATTAACAGTCGATAGTTTGCACCTTGACTGTCAATAGTCAACGTCGTCTAATTCGACTGACAATCCATGAAGTGCTGAGGTTATATTCCCTATCTCGACGTACGATGAGCTAATTACAGTGTATACTAGAAGTTCATTGTGCGTCTGTAGTATGGTGTTTTAAGAAACTTGGTAGAGGTAAAATTTGTTAGTTAAATGTTTTGTTCATTGTAATGCTGTATTTATATTTTCAATGTTGGGAATAAAGTTTCAGGTGCCTAAATCCGTTGCTCCCTCCACATAGTGCATTCTGTATGTCGTTCGATAGTTCATATTTGGATACCAGTATGAAATTTTGCACAGTTTATCTCTAGCATGACCTTGTTAAAAAAAAACCATCAAGGGACAACCTGTATCCCGCAACCTTTCCCTGGAGGGGGCGGGGGGCTATGGCCATGATAAAAAGAATGCTTTTTTTTTTCATTTTCTTTCAAATAATGTCAAATTCTATGAAAAATGCTTAAGGCATATAAAGTACCAGTATTTGAAATTATTCAGAAAGGTCATACCTTTTGGTTGAGGCCCCTTTGTGGCGTACCTAACATTAAGGACCCTTATTATCGCGCTAGGTCTGTCCATCTGTCTGTCTGTACGTTCCCAAAGATAAATCTCATTAACCATAAAGTTTAGAAAGGGGGTTGACATGTCGTTGGAAATGTCTTGACTATATTAGTTCATAGCCGAGGAACCGTGTTGATTTGTGCAATGTGACAGTGTTGCTAACCCACTTATAGAATTCGATTTTTCAATTTGTTTGCATTGCCTTACACATATTCGCACCAGATATTTTGCATAAACATTATTCGACAAAATAGTAAAAAATACTGTGGAGGTTCCCCTCCCTAAGTACTTCAGTTGTCAGTTTTACCAACCTATTTTATAAAAAATAATGTTAGTATGCGTAAGGCACTTCCTTGGTGTGTATGCATTTAACAGTAATCTGAAATGAAATACAATTGGAGGGGCTTCATGAAACGTATTTTAATATTTCACGCTTAACATTCACGAAAAACTGCGACACGAAACGATTTTAAAATTCTCACAGACTACTACGTCACTGTACACTGTTCTCTGATCACTGTTCTGCCAGAAACTTATTTCTTATCAGAACTAACTGAATATACGGACTAAACATACCGCCCGCTTGAAATATTTCAAAAACATTATGAAACAATGCGAACACTATATTTTAGTATGACTCTCAATGAAACTGATAAGGTATAAGCCTACACAGAAACGATATTACTCCGAGTCATATGGCAAGGGAGCGTCTCTTGTATTCACTGTCACTTCTCGGACCAAGTTATCAGGTCCAGGGTGAGTAACACTGATTCTTCCGACTCTGCATTTCAAAGGTGGAAGATGCTCTTCCTTGAGTAAAACTAAGTCCCAACCTTCAAACAATCCTTCACGATCCACCATTTTGGACGTTGCTGCAACCTGGAAAGTTATTCTGACGACCATCGTTTCCGAAAGTGTTGGTATACTTGCTGAACTAGCTGCGACCTGGATAATTGATTAATCTTTGTATCCGTGAAATCTGTATCAGGAGCCGTTAATTGAACTTGCTTATTTTACATTATTCATTTTCAGTACTTTAATTGAATGTGAACTATTGTAACCCCTTATTCTCATATTTGTGCAAGGAGATCCTGCACAATTTAATTTTGATTGTAGTCGTATAATTATGAGCATGTTTATAACCGTAATACTTATTCTTATTTCAGATGAATACAGTTAACTGTTGTTGTGTACTTTGGAGAGAACAGAAAAAAACGTGGGTATGTTTATACAGTTCTGAGAACATGGGGGACCCTGTGCATTCATCGCCTTTTAGGATTTTCTTCAGGGGAGAATACTATGTAAAAGTAGCCCTCAATGCTTTCCCCACTGGAACGGCTACTTTGAATCTGCTGGGATCTCTTTTACAAGGTGGTTGAGCATACGTCGGAGGTGAAGATAAGATGGATGAAAGTGCAGTTCCCTTTTTGGGAGATGAAGAAAGAGATATGTCGTAGTTTTGTGCAGGTTTCGCACTATAACGTTGAGGATGAGCGTGGAGATAGTAATGTTGCAAGACTGGTCTGGAAGATGAAGGTAAGTAAGTTATGTTGTCAGTGTTGAATAATACTAATACTTACTAAACAGTAATAATATTAATGATAATTGGAAGTTAAGCCACTTCTCAGGGATTAATGTATATGAGACAGGAGTCGTTGACATGGATTGAAGACCTGAGTCGTTACCAGATTGTGTTGGAAAATCACGCTACATGCATGCACTGTGTGAGGATGCATGCGATAAGGACCACAGCATATAGTAAGCGAAGTTCGTTCTCCAAGTGCCATGCTATCATCATGATGATGATCTTTTTAGAGTACGGGGGAATCCGCTCCAGGGAAATATGAATCATTAACTTACTTACATGAAAGGAAAATCCTCACTGCCAGTGGGAGGGAATTTAAAGGTAGTAGTGAGACTTTGTGTGGTGGGCGATAATGGTATTGTATTCTGTTATCACTGAAATAGCGCATATTTATTTCATATTATGGTGTAATGTCAGTATGTTCCATGAAGCTGTAATCAGTTCATTATGGTATAATCAATTTATTTAGAAAGAGAGTTCACGGAGTTTTCAGGTGTGAAGCACTTTCTAAAATCTAATACATCCCCATGCTCCGATACAGTTGAAGGGTACACGGAGAAAACTAACATAGTCCAAAAACTGTGAAAATGAAGTTACTATGCCATTTTATTACCCTGTTAGGTAATTTTCGTGTGACAAATTGTAAAAGGAATCAATCAACTAAGTAAAAAATTATTTGTAAATTCAAAATGCCGAGAACAATGGAAAAGCGTAGAGAATATATAAGTTTATTCTTTCTCCTTCAAAATCCAGTGTTTGGACTGTTCGCTGTACCCGTGAATTGTAATGGATTTTAATCACAATTTAAGAAACACTTACGTAACCCTATTACTTTCGAACACAGCCTCGTTTTTATCAACGGGGCAAACACGAATGCACAATTAAATTAAATAAATTGAAAGTAAAAGGAAAAATAATGAAGCATGAGGCTGTGCTCGAAATTAATCGAACATTTTCATATGTGATGAAAAAAAAAAGTACAATGAAGTTGATGCCAAATAAATACTTTCCATTTTGAAATAAGGTTTTGCGCTACAATAAAATTATTGAAGTACATTGGTCCGTTTATTTTTGCCAGAATGTGTTGCTTGAGCATGGAATTATATATAGTGCTTCAAGTGTCAATCGAGACTGATTATATTAAATTTTAGTATTAGTATTTTTTGTACACATTTTTGTGTTCACCTTGTTGAAAAAGTAGATGCACATAAGATCTAGAGGCCTTAAATAAAACCCAAAACATGAAATTAATTCAGTATTTGGTGTAACAAGTAAAGTTTCTATTCTCGGTAATGTAGTTTTGACAGACCATTCTGAGCAAAGTTTCCCTGAGATTGACTATTTTCTGTATAAATATTTAGTATATCTTTAAGGTAATGAGTAGGTTTTAAAAAGATGTTCTGTTTTATTGCAGTGAATGGTATTCTGGATGTGTTCGTTAGGGCATTCTGAGCATGTTTACTATGTTAACATCTCAGATGTGGAAGTCTTTTATTTTTAAGTTCGCTATTCTGAGAATACTTGCATTATTTGATGAGCATGAGAAGTAAGTTACTTGATAATACTTCAACGTGTGTTGTACATACTTATTCAACCTGCATGTAGTTCAGGGATTTCATAATTACTGTTTTCCAAAGATTGACATTTTCAACCTGCTATTTATTATTCCTTTAAAAGGTAAAGGACAAAGTGCAGAACATGTTGGATCGCTACATTTTCAATTCAACATGACTGATAGCAAGAAGTATGTAACATATAAAGAATGGTATACGGAATTGAATCAGTCTTAAATCTCAGTGTGCAATTGAAAGAACTTAAATTAGCTCCCGCGTATTTAATGGTCGTATGTTAATTTGCACTAATATTAACTTTTTCTCCATAAAAATCTTTCGTTGTTTAGGGTGTACAATTTATGGAATGACTGTAATAGTTGTTTGTTTGTAACAGCATAGGATCTGATAATTACTTAAACGTGTGGCCTGAATTACATTTGCGTAACAAATGCCAGTTGGCCACTCAACCGAATATTTTGCGATGGAACCGGTAAATATTAATTTTAAAAAAAAAATATTCATTTCTAACTACATGATATTGTTCCACGTAAGTCCTTATTAATTTTGCTCTTTATTTGTACTTTTACTTAACAAAAAATATGCATCAGGTGTGTTTGAGTCACGAAGTTGAGTAGGTGATGAATTTTGCTTCTGTAAATTTGGTTAGCCACTTGTTTGTGAACTCGGGAGAGAATGGAAGCGACTTGGCTTGATAACATAAGGAGAGGCGCTTCCAAGGGAAAGCAGTTTCATATACTTTCATACCGTGGTGGTTTTAAGATGATTTGGTTATATATTTGAATATAATTAATCTGTATTCAGTGTATAAAAATATCGTACAAGTAGAAAAAAAAACACCATAAAAGTTTCCCCGATTAAACATGGTTGATTTTAATTCAATAAATAAGTTTTTTTTTCGTTCGTTTAAAATGTGGCACAAACTTAAAAATCAAATTCAGGTTCTTAGTATTGTGTAAATAAACGTTAGCGTAAACTGAAGTTTAACGTATTCATAAATATGCTTAAATTGGTTCGATTCAATAAATAGATAGCGTTACTGCCGACTAAAAGATTATCAGATAGTCGCAGCAGCTAATTCGTAGCCGGTCCTGTCCATTAACGACTGTCAATCGCTAGCGTCTAGGTCTATATCTGCAGCTGAAAGTGACACGGCATTATCATACCAAGTGTAAAGTGATGTTGCTTGTAGTACTAAGCCACTAGTCTTTAAAAGAATCCACTTATATTGTAGTAGGTTTAGTTGAGTCAGTTAATAATTTTCTAGGAATTACCAATTTCACTCTCGACATAAGGAGTTGTCTTCCACATCCATTTGTCTGATTTATGCTATAATGTCTCAGTGTTGCTTGTACATGGAACTATATAGTGTTTCAAGTGTCAGTCGAGACTAATATTAAATTCTGCTTTCATTTGGTGCACACGTATTTGTGTCCACCTGGTTCAAGTAGAAACATGTATTGTTTGGTTGTAATTATTTAAATTTGTATTTTTTTTTAACCTTCGATCTACATCACGTATTTCTTGTGCGTACAGATCCAACCGAAAATAAGTTCCAAAACTTGCTTTCGGTAGGCCTACTGGCTGATGTAGATTTCGAAGCGTTTTCGATTGAATTTATTGGGGTAAGGGCAGAATGAAAACACTTCAAGTAAATATACTTTTATCATTTTATTTTCATTATAAAATTATAGTGTAACTAATTACCCTAATAGGTTAACTAATTACCGTGTAAAGTTTGTTATTAGAACTGAATGCAGTGATATTCCAATTGAAATTAACAGGCCCAATGAAACCTACCACTTTATATACCCGTAACGAAATATGATCTGTATCGAGAAACGAGTTATTGATTTATAGATTAAACATGAAAAGCTTTTCAACGTTACCCCACAAGACATGGTTTTAAAAATTTCGAATTTCCACCCCCACCCTCACTTTACCCCACAATCCCTGAATCGTTGGTGTCACCATAAACGTCTTAATGAGTACTATAATTTATGCAGACAAAGTTTCCCTATAAACTCCATAGGAGCTGATATATAATTTTTTCAAAATTTCAACCCCCCTCGCCCCCTTGGGCCGATTTTGCCCATTAACGAACTTAGCCGAGCTATTTAGCCTAGAAATAAACTTTTCTTCGAAATCTACCTAGAATCTGTTAGGTCAGTTCTAGAGTCGTCGGCTAAGCGTCTGGTCAGGTCTAAGTTGAGGCCAAGTCATATTTTGGCCAATAAGGGTACTCAAAATAATTATCTGATACAAATAACGCAAATCATCAAAATACTCTAAATGAATTTTCCTTTGAATGTATTGTCCCTCATGTCTGGTACTTTCCCATCTGATTGGAAAATGGCACAAGTATTAGCATTCCCCAAAACACAAAACGTATTAAATGTGGACGATTTTTGCCCGATCAGCATCCTTCCCGCCCTCTCAAAGGCGCTTGAATACATTGTTAGCGACCAAATTCGGACACACCTAACTGAATACAATTTAATGGATCCAGTCAATCGGGATTTCGCAAATATCACAGTACGGCTACTGCTCTCGCATGCATCACGGATGATATAAGGCTGGCACTAGATAAAAGAGAGATCATCTACCTTACGCTTCTAGATTTTTCTAAGGCATTTCAGTCAATTGAACACAAAATCTTACTGCGGAAATGATCTCATTTTTAAAATTTTTCCCGGGGAGCTGTTAGATGAGCGAAAAACTATTTGTGCGATAGGAAACAATTCGTAAGTATAGCTTGTAAAAGTTCCTCACTGCGCTACCTAACTCATGGAGTACCCCAAGGAAGTGTCCTGGGACCACTTTTATTTTGTATGTATGTAATTGACCTCTCATCTGTCCTCTCACACTGTAAATATTTGTACGCTGATGATTTCCAAATATACATGTCGCCTACGATACCTAGAAACCACTATTTCCAAATTAAATGAAGATCTTCAAAAAAATCAGCGAGTGGTCACCTAAAAACAGATTAGTAATTAACCCAGTAAAATCTAAATGTGTACGTATATCGTCCAACCAACTAGCTCAGTACATGCAAAAGGATAATCTTCCAGCAGTATGTCTAAACCAGACTGTTATACCCTATTCTACGACAGTCAAAAACCTCGGTGTAATCCTAGACGAGCGCCTAGAGTGGAAACCACACATCAATGCAATGTGCAAGAAAGCATTCTCGTCCCTATACCCACTCACTAGACTTAAACATTTTTTGCCCACCCACATCAAATCAATTCTAGTTAAGTTACTGGTATTCCCTTATCTGGAATATTGCGATGTGATTCTAACCATTCTCAAGGATGAACTAGCCAGGCGACTACAGCGCGTACAAAATGCCTGTCTTCGATTTATTTTTCTTCTCAAGTACTCAGACCACCTGACTCCATCCTACAGACAATTGTCAATGCTAAAACTTAATGAAAGACGCATCTTACATAGACTAACACTTCTCTTCAAAATACTTCGCCTTCAACAACGTTCTTACTTGCACGAACGCTTTCAGGCGCTTAGCTCCTACCACGATCGTAACACCAGGTCAAAGGCAAGCCAATTACTTTCGGTCCCTCATCACTCTTTTATTTCCTATTCCAAATAGTTCACTGTTTCTACCGTCCAAGCTTGTAATGATCTTCCGCCCGAAACACGATAACTACAGTACATCTCAGCGTTTAGGAAGTCGATTACAGACCTGCACCAACTAAAATCCTAGTCTTTACACACTCGACGATGAAATAAAAACAAAGAAAGGACAAGAGTGAATGCACAGCTCTTTTTAAATATTCTGATAACTTATCTTTGTATATTTTATAATTATTATTATTAGTAGTAGTATCATTATCGATGTATGTACATATGTAGTATCAGCCATAAATTGCAAACAGGCTTATGGTTTCTATAAAATGTTAACATGTGTGTGTGTGCATTGTGTCTGATTATACGTGTTGTTTTTTTCTTTATGTAGTTATGTGTACTAATTTAGTGTTTATTCTTTTTCTTAATTATTATCCAATTATACCAGTATTAATGTTGATAGCTTATTTAGATTTTGTATGTACATGGTTGAGTGGAAGAGAAGGCATTTGTGGCCTTAACTCCGCCATGGAAAATAAGTCAATAAATAAATAAAATAAAATAAAATAAAATATGACTTGGCCTCAACTTAGCCCTGACCAGAAGCTTAGCCGTCGACTGTAGAACTGACCCTTAGTATTTCCTTCTAGCCTTGTTTTCTTCTGGATTTCTTGTAAAATTTTGCGTATAATTGTAATAATTACAAATCTTTTCAAATGCATAATCAACATTATTTCTTAAACTCATTGAATTAAAATTTAGCTTGTGGATTGTCAGACCGAAACTTAATGTTCGATTTTTATTTTTTTCTTGAAGAAAACTCTTTGTGACTTGTTTGTTCTGTGTGTTGAGAAACACCTGGTATCGAAAATGTTCGTATTCAATAATAAACAACAGCGAAAAAAGAGTAGGAAAGAAGTAAGTCACAAACAGAAAAGGATAAAGCTTATTATTGTTTCTGCTCTATGACGAAAAATTGTTTTTATCACCACATTGGGGAAGGGGGAAGTGAATGAAAAAAACAAACTGTAGCGGTATCTATGCGTGATGAAGAATTAATTGAAATTACCATGAAAAATAATTTGATGTGATAACATTTATTATCCGTCCAGATTTAAGAGTATACTGTAGCAACAGCGATTCCGGTTTTACTGTTAAATAATAATAATAATAAAAGCTGAGCTCCCTACAGCCGTGGCGTTCGCTCACTTGGAGTTGCCCAAGCCAAGTAACAACGCCCCTGTCGTTAGTTTTCCTTATTTTCCCCCGTCAAGTTCTTCAGATGAAACTCGTTATATTGGGTAATGGATAAATAAATATGTGTAAATGAACAAAGCAATTCGGGAATTAACTTCCGTAGCAACGTTAAATACAAAAGCTTTACGGGGTTCATTAAAGAGAAATAACAGTGAAGGAATTTCGTGTGCGTCAGGGGGAGGTACAATAAATAAAACCGCAGCTGTTGCTCATAAGCTGCAACAGTATAGACCAAGCCCTGGATCGGTAATAGATTAATTAATTGAAAAGAATTAATATAACAATCGATTTTGGTTTTTATACGCAGCACAAGATGAAGCCGTTCCCTGTGCAATGTGCACGCTCCGTGAACTGTGCGTGGGTGATGTTGAGGCTCCACATTTCTCGACCTACGGCACAAACTGAGTTTGGGTGGTCAGTCCCAAGCTGTAGTGCCTTTACCTTGCAAGGTGCCTAGGAATGCCAAGGAGACTGGAACTCAATTTGATACGCTGAGTTCACCTGAGAGCGCTAGGCATGGGAGTACTGCGAGAAAAATGTCCAGTGTCCTGGCCGGGATTTGAACCAGGGCAGTCAGACGCGCTACCATAGCACGAAATGTGCATACAGAAACTCAATTTGATTTATTTTGTTTGATGGGAGGCAACTCTTGTGACAGAGTTGATCGAGAGAGCTGCCAGGGCTTTAATCAAGGTTCCATTCCGACCTTCAACAGGTGGAGGTAGGGAAGACCGTGGGAAACCTGTCTCAAAGTTCCTGGCTGGAGGACTCAGATCTCTTAGCCTACCAGTGCCAGTTCAAAGTCTGTCACTATGACCACTGAACGGCAGGGTCTGGGCATATGCAGAAAATATAGATATATCAGATATGCTTATGAAAAGGAGAAGAATAAATTGTGGATTGAGAGTTAACATATTTCTTTAGAAGTTACCTGTGAAAGTTCTGCTGATTATGTTTTCCTTCATTTAAATCACATGTCAAAAACTGACATGTTAATTTTATTATTTCTCGTTTTAGTGGCTTTGCCTCAAGGGTATATTCAGCAATGATTCAACTAAATGTTCTCTACAATCCCTATACCGAATGAACAGGAACATTTTGGAGTGATTTTGGTTTAGAGCTGAACCTTTTCTTTGAAAATAGTATACAGTCTGCGGATTAACAGGAAACCTTTTGTTCCTTAGTTTGTGTAAAACAGGTGAGCCACTTAATAATATTAGTTTTGGTTTACCATTAGAAATTAATTGGGGATGTACAAGTACAAGAAAAAAAAGAGAATAATGTATGAAAAATAGTTAGGGAAAACTCTAGTGCTTTTGGGCTGAGGTCTCATTAGAAAGAAGCGAATAGGAGAGGGGTGGTGGTATGGATATGTAAATTTGGTTCGATACATGAGCAGTTACCTTACAGTACCGTACATGGTAATCATGAACATTAATATATCTTCCTTCGTTAATATTTGTTTGAGGTGTGAGGTCGACCTACTTTTTTTTTT
>JAGDQP010048777.1:0-14666 GCA_022664845.1 Lepisma saccharinum
AACACATCCACTGAGTTGAATTACAGGAATGACAACCGTTTGTTGTGTTGATTTAATACAAAAAAATATGGTCTTTGCCCTGGGATACCGAAAGGTGTTGATTTAAAACATTTTTGCGATGGGCGCAGAACCAATTGGTTACGCCACTGAACATAACAGTACACACCACATAAAACATTTAACAAACCCTTTTTCGAGCTTAAGTGATATCCTTTTTATGTAACTTGACATTTTCAGTTTAATGGATCGTAAACCTGTGGTGTTCAACAGCGGACCCTACTCACGACGATTATTCAGTTTCCGATCCGACAAAAAAAAATGTAAATCATAATTAGTGCAGCTGAGTACACAATATGTGATGTTAATGTTATACTTTGGACTAAGAGAATATGACGTATTCGAAGCTATTATCTTTGTTTTCATTACAAAGATAGTAACGTTGGCTGTCGCTATTCTTTATAGCGTTGTATCTCCAATAAATAAAAATACTGTGTCTCGTTTCCGGAAGGGAGTCATTAATTAATTTATTACTTTTATAGGTTACGGCCAGGAATGGGGAAGTTGCTGAAGACGGCGAAGTGGCCAGTGTCAAAGCTATTACCCAGGAAGGCAGTAAGTAATGTATGATTTGTTCTGTATGTGAAATGTTCTAATTGGGCACCAACGAGTTGAAAGTCAAATCAGTGTTTAGAAACACCATACAAAATGTTGTATTGACCATGTTTTGATAGCACTTTCGAAATCCCTTGATTGCAAGCAACGACTGGTAACATGAACTTGAGAGTCTTATGAAAAATAAGTATAATTTGTTTTTATTTTATAAATAAATAAGCAACCCAATAGTTATTTCGTGATCTACTTGCAAATCCAATATTAAACTAACTTTCGTTGACAATCTATTTCCTATCTTATTTGTGCCTAATTTTACGCACTCAATACTTGTAACACTCGATGTACAACATGCATGGAAGTTAGCACCACTAAACGTCTGTGTTCGAGCTTTGACGAGGCAAGGGTTCTAGAAGGTCTGGATACCCTGCAGCCTTTATACGACAAGTTTGAAGTTGCAGTAATACGTAAGATGGATTTTCGGACCGTGGGTGTTCTATATGAAACTACTTGTCTTGAATCCATCTACCAGCTGTATCATTTTGACCTTCTTGATTTCAGATACCCCGTGTACGACAAATGATTGTATCTTTCCTAGACCACCCTGTGTATACAATCCCACACAAATAAATACAGGTATCCTACATCTGTCATAATTCAGTTTTTTTAACTTTACAGAATCCACAACGCCGAAAAATTTACGTCTTGTCTCGAAGACCGCAACTTCTCTCAGAGTCCAATGGGATCATCCAGATCTTGCAAACGGAAAGATTAGATCATACGTAATTAACGTGGAACAGATCGATACTTATGATCCAAATTCCTATTATCCAGTTTCCGAAGCAGTGGTAACTGTAGAGAAGGCCAGCTATGATTATGAGGTGAGTCACGTGTGGGTTGGCACTATCGATTTTGGATATTTTGTTGTTATATTCTCTGTATATTGTCGGAGATTTCCTTCTTTAAACGATCAGAAAATAACCGTTGTAATAAAACTTTCAATCACTAGAAATAACTCCGCCATCACTAGAGATAACTCCAATTAATCAACTTCTGATTAGTATTGTGTCAGAGTGTAATAAGATTGTACAAATCCATAAAATTAAACCTGATGACATACAAATTGAACTTACATATCAGTTTTCTGGTGAATATTCTAAAAAGAAAAGAAATAATACAAATCCATTGAATCTGAGTTTTAACTCTGGTCCTTTATAATTATTACGTAATTCCATATATTTTTTTTTCAGATAACTGGGTTGAAACCAGCATCTAATTATTCTATTGGTGTCTCAGCGAAAACAATCATTGTGGGACCATCAACACAGTTCACGGCTACAACGACGCCATCAGTTCCAGTGGTAGAGCAGCCTCAGATTGAAGGAAAGGGAGATTTATATGAAGTTACGTTTCATCCTCTAGAGTCGTTGAACAATATTGTTAGGTTAGTAAAGAATGATTATTTAGAGTTTTTATTTGATACTCGTTAATTTTGTTACACAAGGCACATCGATATCGGCCGATATTAATAAAGTATGATTTGCAGTTTCGATTCATGTTGCTATCCGATATCTATCAATATCGAATGGCAAACAAATTTGCCTATATTGCAGATTGACGCGGATCTAGAATGATGTTGATCGCTATCACAAAGCACCATCCTTTACTAACAAGGTATACTGACAAACCTTGAGTGGGGAATTGTGTTAATTTTACCTGCAGTGAAATCAGCTACATATGCCCTATTGTTGACTAGAAAAGAAATTTGTGATAATACTTCGAAAAGGTGTTATGGTTACAAAAATGGACTGAGCCAGAGAGAGGAAAAGAATTAGTTATACAAAATGGAATTTTACTAGAATACATTTTTCACCGAACTCTTGATAACGATTTGAATTAAAAAATCCCTTTCGGTAGGCCTGCAGGCTGAGGTAGATCTCGAAGTTTTGTTTATTTTCAAAAATTCAAATCTCGCCTTATAAGAGAGCTATCGAGAAACTTTTTATTGATTTGTAGATTATTCATCAAGAGCTGTTCAACGATACCTCAGCTCAAACGGTGTGCAAAATGGGATTTTGGGCGGTCATTTTGGATCCAAGATGGCGTCTTTGGATACATCATGTAATATTTTAGTAACATACAAATGATAGTGTATAGTGTTACCAAATTGGATATTTCTAGCTGCAGCCGTTTAGGCTGTGTATTCTATGCAACAATGGGTTCGGCGGCCATTTTGAATCCAAGATGGCGACTTTTTCAACATGTTGTAATATTTTCTTGAACTACTAGTGGCAATACACCTTTATGTCAAATTTCGTATCTCTAGCTCAAACGATATGGAAAATAATTTCTTACTTCCGCCATTTTGGATCCAAGATGGCGTCTTTGAACTAATTAGGTAACATTTTCGTAATCAAAAAGTGATGTTGTACCTTTATGCCAAATTTGATTTCAACAGACCCAGTGATTTAGGCTGTGTATTCTATACAACAATGGGTTCGGCGGCCATTTTGGATCCAAGATGGCGACCGATTTTGTTCATTAACGAACTTAACCGAGCTATTAAGCTTAGAAACAACATATAAAAATTTGGTTCAAATATCTTCAAAATTGTGGCCGCTAGCGTGTATATATACTTTCATATCGTATCGATCTCAATAGGTATATTTTTCTTCGAAATCTACCTAAAAATTGGAAGTATGTAAACACACTAGTGTGTATCGTGACCAGAAAGAAAGAAAACAAAGATGCGCAGTCGTTTCATGTTTTTAAAGCTGAAAATTAAACTACAATATGTAGACTCTATTGTGTGTCGCTACAAGCGTAACTTGATACGTACCGTAACTTTGAGCATGGGGATTGACATCTTTCGGTAAAGGTTC
Source organism: Lepisma saccharinum (assembly GCA_022664845.1). Classification (NCBI taxonomy): domain Eukaryota; kingdom Metazoa; phylum Arthropoda; class Insecta; order Zygentoma; family Lepismatidae; genus Lepisma; species Lepisma saccharinum. The sequence continues at coordinate 3,492 of JAGDQP010048777.1, forward strand.
TAGTAATCTTTGGAGTCGACCACTGATGTATAACCTAAGAACGCCACGTTTTTTTCTTTGACGAGAGTTTGCAAAAGCTTTTAACACGATACGACAAACGCTTTAATTTAGGTGGCGACTGTGGATAAGTAATATAGATTTTGTCCAGTCAATAGGACGTTGGTTTTGGAATAGCCATCTACCTAATGTTTTGAAGGTAAACACGTAGAATTAGTTTCGTAGTCAACTACATCAATGAAACATTGGAATATAAATAAATAATACTTAAAAAGCAAAAAAGTAACTGCTTTGTAGACAGGAAGAAACCGACGACAGCAGGCCTCCCACCCACTAGGTCACTATTTCAACTAAAAGTCACTTTTTTTTACCGATATTCACTAAAACTATCCTGATTTTATAAAACGGTCACTAAAGTCACTTTTTTAATTAATGAAAATCACTTGTCGATTTAAAAAATACTTTGAAATAAGTCAAATATGTGAGCTAATTTAAGATTACGAGTGTAGTAATCCAATGATTTTTTAAATTAAGAATTGTATTATTTGTTATGAAACAATGCCTTTAACGTTTGTGTTCATAATTATTCAGTGTTCAGATTGTAGATTTTGGTTGTTGATACAGAGCACGGCGTTCGAACCGTTCATTAGCCATTTGAGTAGCACTACCACAAAAATTTTCAACGAATAATTTATTCCAATTCACAAGTAAAACTGAATGTAGAAAATAAGTAGCTACATTACAAGAAATAACATAGATAGTTGTGCTTCCTACTCTTGCCTAATCCATTGTTTATACAGTAATTGTAACTCCATCTATATTCAGGAATATTACGAAAATATACAAACATCAGACAATTCACAGACCAATTTTTGTTCGTTTTGTAACAAAGTGGAAAAAAAACACATTAAAAGTAGAGGTCATTTCGCACTCAGGATCCAGCTGAAATGTTCGAAAAAGTGGAAAAGAATATTCTGAAGCCATTTTTATATATATATACAAAGTAAGCATCATATTTAGCAGTTTTATGACATTTTCTCTCGTAATTTTGTAAACACGTAAAACAAAGTAGTTAGTCTTAAATCTGAATATTAGTTGTTCAAATATTATTGCATTTATGGCAATACATATAAATAAAACATTACAGCTGCAATCTTAACCGACCTTTTCCTGGTTAGGGATAGTAATTAAAAACAACGTATGTGTTACTTAATGACTTACTCGTCAATGTTGATTGTCGTAAAATCAGTAACTTTGTTACTCGCTTCGTAGTTACATTTTAATGAAAATACACTTGAAGTGGTACTTACAGGGCCACTTTTCTGAGAGTTTTTACTTAGCAAAGTCACTAAAAATGCACTTGTTTTTAAACGATTTGGTCCCTATTTCAACTAATTTCAGTATGCATTGTTGGTGGGGGCCTAGCAATAGTGACTCCCATACATTAGTTTTCTTCTCATGTAAGAAGAGAGTTTGAAAGATTGTAAAATATCTTATTAACTGACATTTTCTTTCCAGTCGATACTTAATTTTGGTCAGAAGTCCGCAAGACACAAATGAAGTTCTCAGCACGGAAATAAAACCAGAATATGTTAAAAATGAAATAATGAAATTGTTTAATGGATCTTTCTACGTTGCAAGAGAACTCGACAAGGTAAGAACACTATACAAGTACTGTAGCCTCATTTTGTGGACAGATCATACTGCCTAGGAAACCCATGAAAAGAAAATGGTAGACATTTCAGTTGGTAAGAAGCGTCTATATCCAGAAGAAGACTCCGGTATTGTAGCTTGTCAGAAAATGCCGTTGATATGCTGTAGTCAGAAAAACTAGCACCCAAAATTTCAAGATGCAATTTTCGTACTTGTAAACGTAGAGAAAGAAATGAGTAATCATTTAAGATTAGTGTAAAGAAATAATATAGAACTTTAGGTGGAGGCGCGATCGTTACTAAATCTCTGATGTAGTGTTTCTTTCCTTGCATGAAACTCCAATGTTACTGTTACAATGCCTACCGAGAGAGAGATTCAGTACTTATCCATTTCAAAGTCCCTGTTCGGGGCGCCACCCTGACCATATAGGAGGCCGAAACTTGCAGAATCTTAATTTACGCCAAAAACCTTTTAAACGGTGTATCAGAGGTCAAAATCGGTGAAGGGGTTCAAAAGTAACTGTCTGTCTTTTTGTATTAGCCCCAAATGGATGGTACCGGGGATTTAGGGAGTCATTTGCGGGTCCCAACAAGCTGGACTAAATCGAAGTTCATTTTTTTGATAGGAGTTACCGTTTTCGAGATACGGAGCCTACCATGACCCAAAATCTACCTTTTGTATGAAGGCTATGCACTTTTTTTATAGGCAGCCTTACAAAATAGTGATATCAGTATAAAAAGCCCTTCGGGGTAAAGAGAAAAGTGACGCAAGAATTCTACTCACAAAAGAAGTGATATCCATTTCGCGTGTGATTTTCTTTGTGTCACTATGGCGGAAGGAAGGACACTAGATTTCTTAATTTTATTAAAAAGGAAACACTTCTGCCATAGTGACACAAAGAAAATAACTCGCCATATATTATATGTATATATATATACAAAAAGATCGAGGATTTATCTAAACAATTTCATTGTATTGAACAGATAGTGCTTAAATTTTAAAAAACGAGCTTGTAGAATTACGGTTATAAACTCATTTCATTAAGCGATACCGGCCTGAGCCTTAGATGCCTAAGGTACATCAGTAGAATTGAATTCAATTAAGTAATATCAAACGTCATATAAAGGCAGTGTTCATTTTTGAAAAAGGATCGTGCATCAAACATTGTTCTTGTTCCATAGTAAAGACTTCAATGTGTGTATGTCAAAAACACGTCATATGTAAACCAAATAATCTGACACTTTGTTATTCAAGATGCAATGGAAAGTAGATTTTCTCTTCATACATAATTCTTTTATGGTTTCATAAATAAGGTACAAGCTTTCTTAATAAAGTTCTCCATTTCAGAGTGAATTCAACAACGCCTTGACAGTAGCTGTGGGAACAGGAGAAAAGACCCAGAGCGACTTTGGAACTTTTTATGATGCTCCGTTGCAACCCGACAGAACATACCGTATTGGACTTGCGGCGATACTGGAATATGATGGATCATACGCTGTAGGATATGCTGAGAGTACAACATTGTCCAATCTATTAGAAACATCGAATGTCAAATAATCCAATATTACTCATATTATAACAAGTATTTCCAGTGTTACAAAATATCTAACACAGCTTATTTCGATATCATGAAAATACAAATGAATCAATACATTGATATTTTTTTTAATATTTACAATTAAAATTCCTTAAATCTGACAAATATAATGGATTATTTTACTGCTTGGCTGTTGCAATACATATAAAGTAATAGTTTCTCAACGATATTATATATATAACAGCCATATTCAGTCAGTATTGGACGGATAGCCTGAAAACACCAATTTTGTTTTCAAATAAAAGAAAATTAAACCTAAATGCATACAAATTGTTTCTGATTACAGCGGCATATCGATATGCATTTCCTTCGTTATTTCAAAATAAATTAGCTGTTTTGAGGCTTCTGTATCATTAGACCAAACTAATGTCACATACACAAATCTCTCACAATAATACATTAATGGCAAAATTGAATTCAGAAACGTATTCCCCGTAAAATTCTAGACCCAGAATGACATGTTGCACGACCCACTTCCCATTTAAGAAAATCAATCGAGATTCAAGATGGCGGCCGTGAAGAATGTACCTTCTACCCAGTATCCATGACTGTCTATTTGCTTTCCATTACTTTCAGTATTCGAAAAATATAAAGGTATCACTCTCCAGAAACACTATTATATCATCGATATGTCCCAAAGAAATTGCGCTCGAGTTGTCAAAATGTACATGTTCACATATTTTGACATTCTAACCGTGACGGAAGAAAAAATATAACTTTCTTCTGCCCCATCAGTTTATATCTGAGAAAAATATAACGTTTTTCTTATGTCTTTGCTTGTAAGACATAAGTTTAGTTACAGAGTCGCAACATTTCATTTTCCAGTTCCTAGTTGTTGTTGTCTTAACTCTTTAAGGTGAATGATAAGCAGCAATCTCCAACAAAAGATGGCAGCATTATCTCTGTATATGTCTAATGTATTTTTATCCTTGCACGAAATTCCAACGCTGCTCCTACAAATTCAAACATAGAGAGTTCTAACTTACAGAGAAGAAAGTTCATAACCAATTCAAAAGTTCTATCAATGCGAATTTTTAATTTTATTTTCTGTCCAGTGTTGAGAGCTTCATTGTTATAGGTTTTGATATTGACAACAACAATCAAGCGATTTCAACGAAGAAAAAAATGGCATTGATCGAACTGTCGAAATGATTATGAGTTTTCTTCCCTGATAGTTAAAACCACCGCTCGCTGTATCTAGCTAGCTGCCTGCCCAATGGCTTCAAAAAGCATTGTTTGCCGCGTATACGCTTGCTTCCTAATTCCGACGTTAGAGACAGTACAAAACATCATTTTTATTCACTAACTCTTGAGGATTGGTATAGAGAAAGCTGATTATTTCGAAGAGTTTTAGGAAAAGAATGCTGTTCTGTTGTTGTGTACTATTCTGTGAAGAAGAAAAAAGGGCAAGTCTGACAGTGGCGTATCAATTCACGAAATTCTACAGACAATGAACAACGTATACACAATAACACATAGCTGTGTTAATTCAGCAATGAATTCACGGTAAGAAATGAAGAAATTCACAATTATTATACCAGAAGTAAAGAGAATATACACAGAGTAAGTGGGAGACTGGAAGTAACAAGCAGAAGTCCCTACATTCAGGGCACAATATTCAGTTACCTGAGTCAATAAAGAAATCAGAAGTCTCTTAAAAGACTTCTGGTACAAAAGTGCCCATATGACCTCAATTTCGATTTCACGAGTTACAATATTGAATATGTAGATTAATATATATATATAATGCTTATGTAGACTATAGAATCAATTGACCATGTTCATGCATTTCTAATGTTACGAACAATAAAGAATTTGATTTTCTTTTAACACAATGCTGTGTCCCAGCGTGATCACCATTTTTTGTGCTAAATCAACACAACACACGGTGTAACAGCCTAGTCGCTGTTTCATTTTTATTTTTCTTCCCCTTTTATTTCTTTGTAATGTTCTGTTTCCTTTCGTGCTCTCCTTAGATTTTTCTCTTTGTTTGGTTTTAGTCACGCTTTGGGCGTGTTTCGTTTTATTTTCGCTTTTGTTTTCAGTCTGTATCTATTCAGGTTTTCGTTAGTCACGAAGCATTGACTTGGATTTAGTGCTTTATTTTGATTGGATCTTAGTCAATGCTTGGTTCCGTGTTTCTTGCTGATTGGTGTAAATCAGCCTTCTTCTCCGTTTGATGGGAGAACTGTTCTCCCCGCCATGTTAGTTTCAGTTCCAATTTCACCGACCCGAAGGATGGATGTGTGGGCTTTCAGTCATTTGTATTTCCAGAGCCCTGACTACAATTGGTAATTATATATGCTAAATTTAGTAAATCTGAAGAATATTTCGACAGATGTCCATCTATTCCGGTGAATTATATTAATAGTTGTGACAAGAACTAAAGTTGATGCAAGTGCTAACAAGACTTTTCATCGACAACTTTATTTCCAAATTTTCACGTCAATAAAATTATTATTTTGTTTTTAAGATTATTTGCCTAAATGGGTATTATGTTCTAAATTCAGTATGGGGCCGCTATTAGCCGAATTCCTACATTTTAAGTATCGGGTCGTCAGATTCTAATAATCAAATGCCAACTATTAGTCTCCCAGTTTCCAATAGTATTTAAAATTCCCGGTTAGCAATGTTAACAGCTACCATACGTCACCGCTATTAGTCAAACTAACGACAATGTTTGTTCGACCATTTTTACGTACAGCTTTTTCATAAATTTTGACTTTAATTGTAAATTTAAAACCTCGAAAGTATTATTTAATATTGGTTTCAACTACATCCACTATTCTCCGTTTAATTGTCACATTTAATACATTATTATTGCATATTTCAAGATTTATTCAAAGAGTCATTTGTATAATGTAGTAATCATCTGTCATGACGTCACGCCTACTATAAGGCTAACTGATTTCTTTCGTCAAGATATGTTTTGTATAATAACTCCATTTCTGTATTAAATAATGTGGTAAAACCTTTTCTAAATTGAATAGCAATGTTTTTGGACTATCTCGTGAAGATTTCAGCAAAATTTATTAATTATTATAGAAATTATGAACATTTATATATGCAAAACCAACTTTTGTTTTCGCTTAATTAATTCACAATGTGTAAAAAATAGAAGTACAAATTTGTTTGATTTCGACAGCACAATCTTAATTCTGTTCTGATTTTAATGAAATTATTACCTCAGAAAGCTAATATTGTGAAAAATCCGATGAATAAATTGAAATTTTGAAATCTTTCTATTTCTTCGAACAACTTGAGTTTCTTTTCAATGAACATAGTCTATATAACCTCTCAGTTAACTAAGTATTACGTAAGGCATTAGTTGAGTATCCATATACAATGTGTGATATTATTTGTGTTGTGCAGTGATTTATTTAACGTTTATCATTATATTCATCTGAATTTAACTACGAATAATTAAGTGAAGTTTGAAAGCAATTAATACTAATTTATTTTTCTGTTTCGGTTATCCTATAGTTTTGAGAGATGCGTTTTAATTAGATTAGGTTTGGTTCATAAATCTGTGGTCCAGTGGTAGGATTCTTTCACCAGCTGAGATGTGATAACTAGGGAAATGAACTATATATTGAATTCTGCAGATACAGCGTTACGATATATGAAGTGACTCAAGTATGTGATGTGTGTGAATAGATTATTTGCATTTGCGTTATGACACGACGTTTAGGTTCAGTTGCGACCGCCGTTCGTTGTGTTCGTCGTCTTTATTTCAGGAAATGCGATTCCAGACTACAGGTGTGGGCCCTACTAAGGTAAAGGTAAGACATGGTCTTTTGCCACCCTGTAGACTTCGAAGTGAGTAAAGATGCAGTATGAGTCACACATGAATCGTTATGCGTATGATCGTATGAGATTATTCCCAAGTATGGATTTTCGTTTTCTTAGACTATCGCTAATCTGAACCAGCTGGTACTTCAGAGTATGAACCGACGATCTAATTAAAAAGATTGGAGGTGTCGCCTTTTCGGTATTTCCTCCCTAGCACTAATTTACTATCTTTTAGCAGCAATCACAAGGATCTGGAATCCTCTTTCCCAGATATTCTTAAGTCTGGAAGACATTTCTGCACCGTTCGTCTGGGGTGTAGAAAATGTTTGGAGCTAGAGTTTAGTTAGATGCGTTGAGTGGGTACTCTAGGCTCCTGGCGACCCTATTTATATTCCTGGATGGTTTGGGTGCGTGTTACAGTTTGACTATTCCCAGTCAGGATCTGTGACATCTGCAGTTTTGACTTCACCCAGCCAGGAATGTTGATCTTGGGTGTGTTCAGTGTTAATTTCAATACTAGGAGAAAAAAGTTAAAAGAGCTGCAACGAGATTTGAACATGGGTTGCTCAGTTAGAAGTCGAGCGTCTTACCGACTTGGCTAAATCGTCAGACAGAAAAAGTACTAGATTCAAACAGTATAGGGTATTAAAAATGTTAATGAACCCCAAACATAAACAAAGTTACTCTCACGACTTATGCAATGATTTAATCACTTTTCCATTGGTCAATTAGAGATCAGAATTCCCATTCACTGAGAATATGTTCCATTTCTATGAAAGCAAGCGCAGCATTTGATATGTTATCACGATAAGAAAGCAGTAATGCTGCTCAAGTGTTTGGCTCGCCATCTTGCTTGCTTTTATAGAAATTGAACATTCTGAATGAATGGGAATTCTGGTTCCGATTTGACAAATAAGAATTGATTAAACCATGGGATAAGTCTTGCAAGTAACTTAGTTTGTTTTGGGGGTTCAGCAATACATATATGACCATTTACACTGTTTTAATCTATAGTGTAGTCGTTTAATTCAAACATCGTTTAATAAATATAGTTTGCATCTATTGCTTTTTCTGTCTGACAATTTAGCCAAGTCGGTAAGACGCTCGACTTCTAACTGAACAACCCATGTTCAAATCTCGCTGCAGTCGTAACTTTTTTTCTCCCGGTATCGAAATCAACACCGTGTGTCATGTTGATTTAACACACAAAAAGTGGTAGTCGCGCTGGGGCACTGCTTTGTGTTGAATTAACCAGCTATTTTTTGCAGTGTAAAAAGTGGTTACGTGTTATATCCAGAGAAGGTGAGAAGAAAGGAAGCCAGTGGATTCCGTCCGATCGTTCTATTCTTTTCAGTTTTCATTTCGGTTCTCCAATAAAGTTAAATCACTGTCCAGGAAAGTTTTTAAATTGTAAACCGACGGTTGCAATGTGAACATTATATTCATTTTTGAATGTTTTGATAATTTTTTATTTGGTAGTAGGCGGTTGTACATGCCGCGGATTGTTTTCTCTTGCACAATGTCTATAGAAACAACGATTAAAAATGAGATCATAGACAAAGTAAACAAATAATTAGGAGCATATGTAACAAGCAGAAATGAAACCACGGAAACAATAAGAGAGAACGGAGGGGCATCCAAAGGAATGGAAAAACCTTAATAACAGTTCCGGTTTATAAAAGACTGATTTTCGTTACTCGCAACATGTTACTACAAAGTTTTGAGTAATAAACTGTTATCACACCTAAGCGTATACGTAGATGGAATAATGAGGATTTAGAAGAAATAGATCTACGTCGGGCCCGATTTTCTCCTTGAAACGAAATGGGAATACAATGGGACGTTTCACCGGTTGTTCTTTGATTTTTAGAAAGTATACAATTCTATCAAAAGGGGAAAACTATGCAATATCCTAGTACAATTTGGAATTCGAAAAAAAAAATTGTTCAGGTATTACGGATGTGTCACAGCGAACCCATAAGCCGAATATGTATAGGTAATAATTTGTTAAATAGTTACGAAATTGACCGCGGATTGAAACAAGGTGATGCCTTGCCACCATTACTGTTACTTTCGATTACAATATGCGATTCTAAACATAAAAGAGGACAAAAAGGAACTGGCATTGAATGGATTCAATGAACTGTTCATGTACGCGGATGATGTAGATTTAATAGGGGACGATATAGATGCACTACAAAGTAACGCCGATATTTTAGTAGAAGCCTTCCATTAGATAGGCTTACAGATGAACGTGGAGGAAAGAAAATACATGATAACAAGCCGAAACACAGAAGAGGAAGGAAATACGATACATAATTAAGAATGTGAACGTAGAAAAAGTAAACCACATAGAAAAAAAAACGAAAGTCGCTTAGCATCGGCAACGCATGTTTCTATTCAGTTCAGAAGCTCTTAATCTTGCGATTAATATCAAGAAAGTTGAAATTGAAAATATACAGAACGGTTATTCTGCTGGTAATATTTTATGGTTGCGAAAGTTGGAGTACGACTCTAAGAGATGAACATAAATTGCGTGTTTTGAAAATAAGGTGTTGAGAAAGATATGAGAGATGACTGGAGAATGGAGGCGACTGTGTAGCAAAAAGCAGACTGTACAATTCACCCGATGTTGTAAGATGGGATTTTTGCGGTGACAAATCGATATAAACTGTGCAAACCTCCATTTACACCCTCCCAATTTTGACTTCACACCCCCAAACTGAAACTCCTGGCGGAAACCCTGATTTGAAAACGTTCAGCTTGGTTGCTCGACTCCTTTCAATTATATATATATATATATATTGGAGTGTTGAGAGAAAAGGGTATGTCATAAATATAATTCACAAAATCCAAATATAATAAAAGGTAAGAAATCAGCCCTGTAATCGAACTATAAAAAGAACGAACATTCAATTCAAGATAGAAACAAGTAACGCCATTTGCAAATGAAATGATTGTCCTCATATAAGAATTACATCAGAGCAACTTCTACAAGGTTAGTTATGTACATATTCCAAACAGGTGTTAAGACAGGAAACGACAGAAAAAAATAATAATGAACTATTTATGAAACGATCATTTACAAAGACAAATCCCACCGTAAATTGGACAAATAAAATTCCTTCTCACTTGGAGATCAAAACAAGTAATAAGAAAAATGTATAACATCCGGAGCAGGTGTCTACGAGAAGAACACAAATAAAATAATTTACATTCCTTCCCACTCCTATTTTTGATCCAAACACAATAGGGCAAATCCGGTTCCCGTCCCCCTTTACCTTGACTTAAAATTACCTTCCTGTCATCTATGGGAACTCAAGGATTTTCAAACTCACAGAAAGAACCATAATCTACAGCCCATTTTCTAAGAAGGTCGCCCACATCACAATTCAATAAAACCAGACAGAACAAAGCCTTGGGAAGCCAGTCTTGGTTTTACCATCGACCCGGTTACATCAACAAGAACAGTTAGTTTATCTATAACTCGTTTGTGCAAAGTGAACTTAGTACTTTTTTACTTAGTGTGAATAACAGCTCCAAAATCAGAACAGTTTTATATTCTCAATGAACTATACCATCTTTAAGAACTTTAGTATATTTACGGACGATCGCAAGAGAAGAAGATGTGAGACTTTAGGACAGTATTAAGGAACATTTCCTAGCTACTTGAAATCGTGAAGACAGAGACTTCTAAAGTGTATATGATAAGGTATGTGGAAATAGGGCTTGATAACAAAGTGTCAAATAATAACGTATTGCTCAAAACACTCTAAATTCTGGTAGACTGATGGATAGGTTAATTGTTAAGAACGAAGTTTGTTTTATAATAAAACCAGGAAAATGTCAATTCTCGATTTAAAGTCTTAAAGCAGCATGTCCTTCCAATCATTTTAGTAGTTAAGCATTTAGGATTTCTTAGGAGTTGTTTCTTCAGGGAAGAAAAGTAAGTAAATCCAAGTGTGTTAATGTGTACCAATAGTGCTATTCAGTTGTAGTCTATTTAATGACGAATTCATTTCTACGCGCTACGTCCCACCATTAACATGAAATTACGGCCACATATTGTGAAACTAGTCCGTGATTTAAATCGAAAAAGCGAAGGATGAACAATATATATATATATATATATATAT
>JAGDQP010048778.1:0-14666 GCA_022664845.1 Lepisma saccharinum
TTAGTACGAATTGTTTAAGAAAAGTATGTCCGTATAAAGTTTCTTTTTATTATTTTTTCTTTTTTCAAATAAATTTCCTATACCTAAATTTCCTTACCTTCTATGAATTTGATTTTATGGCTTTTGGCATTTTTGACTCAGGGTGACTTCTTCTTCTTTTTATACTACCAGGGATTCTGCCACGATAACGATTTGGAGGGGTGATATTCCCTCATTAGGGGGGTGCCTGGCAGAATCCCTGTGTGTTACTACTCCTGTAAGTAAAGACTGTTCAAATAATATTCCATTAACTCTTACGATAAGAATTACATTACCTAATCTAATGCACAATAATTTTGTTTATAAAGAAAATTTAGAAAAGACTCACACAAGTACAGCATTGAAATGATAGGCCTAATTCACTCTAATAGTTGATTTTTTCTTGCTCTTCCCATCACTGTTTCCTTCAGGCATGATTTCGGAGGAGCTTTGTCCCCTCGGGGATTTTCAACAGCTCCTCTTCCGAAAGAATTAGTGTCAACACTTGTATTACTCGTTCGTATACTGAAATACGCATATGATAGCACATTCTACAAATACTGTTCGTGTTGTTTACAGATTAACTAAGGCAGTACTACGTAGTGTTAAGTAAAATTATTGTTATTTTATATTTTTAAGCACATAGGAATGAATATACATTATTTATAATTATTGTGTGCCCCCCCACGACTTAATTTATCACCCCCCGAATAAAATCTTCTGAAAGAAACATTATTTTTCATCACTAATTTTGAAAGCATGTTTTTCTTGTGATCCTGTCTTGTATAAAGTAAAAATAAATGAACTGTTAACTGTCACTTGCAGAAACACTATAATTCTATTAAAAACAACACGCTGTGCGTCACTCACTGAAAAGCTTTAAACAAACATTACAACTGAATTAAATAAAAATAACACGCTGTAGTCTGTTTTTATCCTAATCTCCACTTCGAATTCGAATCCAGTTTCCTTTTTTTAAAAACAGAAAGTATTTTTACTATTCCCCTCCCTTAAAAAAGAAGAAGAAGAAGAAAAAAGGAGAAACCTAGATCCCAATACTGCAACGACTAGTTCATTGTCGTTTTGTTCAGAGTTGCCAGATGACCAAAGCTAAAAGTAGCCTCGGAAGCGAAAAAAAAAGCAACAAATTTGAACTGCCAGCAGCTCAACATTTTTTATGTGGGGTTTTGGTTTTGGGACCGCTACAGAGGAACTTCCCGCTTTTAAAGAATATTTTATTTGCCTAGCTCGTAAGAATTTGATTTTTAGGATGGCAACGTGCATGAAAGAGGTCACTAATGGAGGAACTAAAAATTATGATATTTAGTTCTTTCCTTTTGCGCCAGCTAAACTAAAAAGTAAGCATTAATTCACAGGGAACTTCAATTTATTTAGGCCTCTTGCCCTCAGGCCTAAATAGGGAAAAAGAGATGATGTGAAAGGAGACGGCCAAACTAGTTTTAATGTGCCATTGACCAGGTGTGACTGAAGAAAAGCTCTGGAAAAACTGCACTCAGGATGATTTCATTATGGTACAATTAATGAAAATATCTTGTTTACGTTTATTTTTCTGCAACCAGTGGACTACATGAATAGGACTTGAAAATGAGTGTATACTTCAATACTTTAATGACGACCAAATATAAATTATGTAATCAAACATCTTCATGTAATTGTTTTTTTTTTTTAAGTAGCAATATTCGCCGAAGTTGAAATACAAGATTTACTAGTAGCCCCAAAAAGTCGCCCAACTCCAAAAATCGGTAGACAAATCGATTTAGAGGTAGCCCAATTCACTACTTTTCTCTCAATCTGGCAACGCCTCAGACCACACGACTGTCTGGTCCGCTGTTATATACAGGGTGTTGCAAAGTACTTTTAAGATCTAAAAAAAATATTGCTTCATTTTCATAGTGTAGGTCTGTTTTACGATATACGATATTTCCTATCCCTCCTGGTTATTTCTAACATATATATTTGACACGAACAGACGACCGGACAGACGAAGCCTGTATATTAAGATGCCGCATTTCTATATAAATCATCAAAGGACGGACGAAATTTCTTGACGATTAAAGCACAAGATCGCTATGAACGGAGAGAGCTTATCTTAACACGCAGAACCTGTCGCATTCTGCAGATCACTATTTGTGGTGATTGTGTATGATAAATTCCTGACTATCATCATGAATATTTGTTAGCCCTCCATACCATCATGAAGAAAACAGGAAAAAGAAGACAAAAGTGTTCCAAACTTGCTTCGTGAAAAATTAATTATTAATTGCAGAGAACAGAGAACAATAGTTCAAGGTGAAGGTTATATTCTTCCTTGCTGTCAAGCTATATTTAGTTAATAACTTCTTTTTTTTTCAATTTCAGGAAAAATGAGAAAACAGAAGGAAAGACAGACAGAGAGAGACCATTCACTCCTTTCCTTTTCGTATTGAAAAGCCTCCGCCAACACCAATGCCCCCTGGTGTGTAATTGTAGTAATCACAGCCACACATAAACACAAACTGGCAGTGCACGCCTCCATCAACAACAGAACGACCTTGAGATATCTTGGACATTAGTCATCTTGTCGATCTGCTGGCCAGATATAGTCCACATGCAATTTATGGGTAAAAAGAAACACACATACGTGTTGCTTGTTTGTTTAATCATATGCATCAACACAACATTTTTATGTTGATAATAGATGGAAAAGATGGAGAAGGGGGGAGTGCTTTGAGCTAGGTAAGAAGGAGTTTGAATGAATTCCGTTATTTAAATGTGTGTTTGTGTTATTATATGTGAGATGGGAGATCTACCTTAGGCTGTCCTTACCAAGTGTGCAATCAAGATACACCAAAGATACAAAATGCATGTATCTGCTCCGCTTCCGTTTGCCCTTAATCTGCCGGTTCTCAAGTATTGATAATACCGAGAAGGTATTTAATAGGTAGGTAGATAATACCAAGAGGGCCTGACATGCGTTACCAATATAAATTTGAATTTGAATTTTACTTATGGCCTTTAGGTATCTAAGGCTCAGGCCGGGATAGTGGAGAGGAAAGGATTCGGAAAGGTGTCGGCCAGAGCCTAAGTTCAAGGTACCATCCCAGCATTTGCCTGGCGTGACTGAGGAAAACCCTGGAAAAACCTCTGTCAGGATAGTCGACCTCTGGGATTGAACCCACGGCCGCTCAGTTTACCTATATCAATAACAAGAGGCTATAAAACACTGTAGGTTTTCAAGAAAGCATTAAATATTTACAGTGCCAACAGTAGGGGTGGCCGGAATTCCGGAATGAAAATCAGAATTTCGAAATCGAAATGACAATTTGTGTGATTTCGGAAAGTCGGAACACCGGAATTTCGGAATTCCAAATTATGAATTTGAATGTAATTTGTAAGGTCTTTAGCCTAAAGGCTTTGAGCAAATTTGGCTCAGACCAGATGGAAGATGATGGGTGATTGGTGGGATGGAGGAGGAAACAGGAAAGCACGGAGAAAAAACCCCCACATACGGTGTTTGTCCAGCACAAAATTCACATGGCATGATCAGGGATCGAACAGACGACCTCAAGCGCCAGAGCTAAACGCTTTACCATTGAGTCACCACGGGTTTGGCAATTCCGAAATGGCGGAATTTCGGAAAGTTGGAATTCCGGGAAATTCTGGAATGTAAGTAATTCCGAATTCTGGAATTGACTTTGGACTTTCGAACACCCCTAGCTCAAGTACACATGATATGCATAGTATAAATTTGAACAATCAAATTTTAGTTATTTTTTTACTGTCAAATAATGTCTGTTTACATATGTGTCAATTTTTGGTGACGAATTTCTAATATGCATAAGGTAATGTGTTCTACTTTCTTTGGTCTCTTGTATGTTCAGTATTTGTGCTAGTGTATGCGTAGGGGGACTATATACTAATCTGTTATTACTACGTTGTTGTTTTGCAACCGATTTTATGGGTTAGAATTTACACATTTTTAACTAGCCACACATATTATATACTCTAAGACCTGCCCCAGTACCCAAATGTCAAGTTTAGTGCGTATAAGGAGTAATTTGAAATATTAAATTTTTGAAAAGGTTGGCAACACTGTGACAACTCCGACGCCCGTAATACCTCTATGACCTATCCCAGTAGCCAATTGGCAAGTTTTGGTGCAGATATGGCCATCGGTAAGGGAGTAATTTGGAATATTTAATTTTCTAAGATATTGGCAACACTGTCAACTGGACTGCCTACGCGATCTGGATTCTATGATATGTACTAGTAGCTAAGTTTGGTGCAGATACGGACAACGTTATGAGAGTAATTCGAATTTTAAAAATGTTTCACAGCATACGACAGCTGGGACGCCTGCGGCGTCTTGATAGTACCAACGATATTGGACAAATTTGAAATATTAATTTTTAAAAAAGGCTAGTAACATTGATCCTGCAAATTGAAATGATACAAACCTAACACTCCCGTCTTCATGTACAGGGTGTTGCAAAATATCACCGACAAACCTACCTGACAAGGTTTCTGACATGAAAATAGGACAACAAATATAGACAATCGGGGATGCACAAATGCTTGGTTTCTGCACTATAGGATGCCGAGACTGTGGGACAAACTTTAGAGCGTGATATTTCCACTCTCATTCACTCCAGAAAATCCCTGGGAATCCTCTACTTCCTTTAGCGAATCCCTTGCGTATCCATTGCACAATTTTGGAATATGAATTTTTAGATAGAGCGTGTTTGAAGTCGTTAAGGGTACCTTGGCCCCGCAGTTCATCTGTTAATGGTATTGGAATTATTAATCTCTAAAGTTCTTTTCCGCCAAAACGTAGGATTTTGTGCACCATCGATGGTCTATATTTTTTTCTTCTTATTTTCATGCCAGGAATCTCGTGAGGTAGGTTTGTCCGTGTTATTTTGCAACACCCTGTATAATAAAAATGGTTTGGATCGGCTAAGTGGATTCAGCGTGATGAGGTCCCATACAAATTTTCTACACTTTTATAATACATATATATTTCATATACTCAATATGACTTTTAAAAATCTATTTTGTCGTAATTCGCCCGCTGAAACAATACTTTTCTTAATTCAATTCAATGTAGACAAGACAATGAGGCTTGTGTTTAGTACTGCAGATTTTTTTTTAGTAGTTCCTGTCTAAATAAAGTGTTACTGATGCGGCATAGGTCCGTCCACCTGGCTGGGTAACTCAACTGTAAATCCCCATGAATTCAAGGAAGAGCAAGAAGTTTAGTGTTTAGATTAGGGAGCCAGATCCGGAAATCCGAAGCCAAGAGTCGAATATCTGAAACCTGGATCGGAAATTCGCTGATCTGATACCCGGATCCGTTCTTCCATCCCTAGTTTGGATTACTTGTTATTAACGTTCGAAATGGGTTCGTGAGCTTCTAAGGACGTGAATTACAGTTTTTATTTAGTAAGGACAATTTCGAATCACTCCGTTCAAAGGACTTAAACCTATGACTACGCACATAGAAACCGAGTGGGTTTCGGCTCGGTCGGTGTTCGGTGCGCCATTAGTTGTGTGCTCATTATTGGGCCACTTTTCTCAGGGAAAAGCATTAACTCATACTGTGGAGTTCTATTGAAAGAAATGATTATAAGCACTTTACCTAAAACTGCAGAACATGATATCCAGAAGATTGATTCCAGCAAAATAAAACAACTACTCATACGTCTGCCGCATAAGTGGCCTGCTCGGTTACCAGATCTGTAAGCCCCTAACTTTTTCTGTAGTAGGGAGCGCTGAAGGAGAAGGTATACACAGATAATTCGCATACTCTTCAGGATCTACAGGTTGCCATGACGACCAGTATAACACAAATCACATCACAGCCAAGATGCAGAAGCGTGTTCAGACATGTTTGAACGTCCGTCTGGCCCCTTTCGAATACTAGCTCGACTTTTTTTAGTGCACTTGGATACGCAGAAAAAGGGGGCCGGACCCCTCCAAAAATTCAGATTGTTTTGTGAATTTAGTATCATTTTTGGCATAATTAAATGCATTTTACGTAAATTTCACACCCAGACAGACCTTGGAACCCCCCTCGAAGGCACTGGAGCACCCCCGAAACCAACTTCTAGGTACGTGCCTACTTGGATAGTAAGTTTTCGGACAACCTGTACTATAATATTCTAGTAACTGAGTAGTATATCTATTTGTAATCATAATTAATGCTCGCCTACCCAAAAGTAAATCTTACTCACTTGATTAGAATCTTTTGGCGTCATCCCTTCACGATATTTCTGAATGATTCATTTTCCATTTGGCAAGACGCATATTTTCATATAAAAAACACATACGAATACAATGCAAGTACTTTACAAACGTTTATGTTTGAATTCTTGGAGCAATTATACAAACAATACTTTGATTTACCGCTTAGTAGGAGCAATTAATAAGCTGTAATGCTGCAAACAGTTTTAAATTCAAAACTTGTACGTTGATTGATCAATTATGACCAATAAAATACCTTTCTAAATCATTATTGTTATTATTTTCATCGCTACACAAGCCAATAAGCTCATAAACAACTAAATGAATTGTGAGAAGCAAACACACGTCTGTGCTTCATTGAAGATCTGTCATTACACAAGCATTCTTATACGTGCTTTGAATTCAGACATTACTAGTCTATTATTTGTTGGTTTCTGACAATGATGTGAATCATTTAGACATAGTCATCACATTCTTGCAATAATAGTGAGAAATAATTGTCACAAATTTCGCTGGCAAAATGAAGTCATGATCTTGTCATTTTTTATGTGATGCAACGTAGCATTAATACAATAAAACATATTGAAATTCAGATGTTCGAATGAATTATCTTTACAAAGTGAAATAGAAGTCGGTCGATTAGCTTCGTGGGTGAATTCATGGCACTGAAACAACTAAAAAAGCGGTTTGATTTCATTTGAAGTGGGTGTTTATATATTTGTTTTCAAAGCTCAGGAATTCTGTCCTGTCATTTTCCAATTTTTGGAATGCTTCAAGCTTTATATATTTAGGTTAAAAATGTATAGATACTGTCCAAAAACTCTATTTAAACCCTGAAAAATTCCCATCCCTGAATTTTGGCTTTACAGTCTGCAAACTGGAACTCTGAATTATCCTCTAACAAGGACACCGCCAATGAGATCATATAGAAACCTATCCTGAAATTTTGCTAGGAGAGTCTACGTCCTACATAGAGAGGTAATATACAGAAAATTAACTACCGAGATTAACTGCAAGGTACCGAGATAATGACTGGTATATTGGTTGATGTGTACAAAAAATGTATTTTTTATGAATCAATCAACAGAAGTCACTTCTGATTCACTTTCGTCCTGGAAAGAAACACTGCCGAATTTTAGCGTCACTACTACACTATCGCGCCATCTCCTGACTGCCGTTTATTTTACTAGTCCTTTTTATGTTACGGACACTGTTTATGAAGTAAAGGAACACTCATATATCTGATTTTATCCTGTGTTCGAGCTATGAAGCCTGCTTTGTTGACTTTCCACAAGCAAGCCTCCTCAAGAAAATCATTATTATATGTACTTCACTGTTTTCTTTATATGTACGAACAAAAATAAATAAAGTTGTTTAAAAGAGGAGATTAAAAATCTTAATCGAAGACCCGTTTTCCAGTTAGGAATCCAACACTCTACCATTACGCCAAACCGAGAGCTAGTTAGAAGCACTTTGGTACCGTCATTTATTTTTCACGTAGCCTAGCGATGTCTTGAAAAAGGGAATGCTTAATTTTTTGCCATGTCGTGGACAGTTCAGTGAGAAAATTCCTGCTTTACGCAAGGGGGTGGTGGCGATGTCTTCTCAGGAGTCCGCGAGGTGGTGAACGCATTTGCTCACCGGAAATCCTTGTAAGATTACGGAAGAACGATGATTCTCGGAGTTCGGAAGAAGTGGAGTGTATGAGAGTAATCTAGAGGTGTCCATGTGTTAGAAGAAATGACAGAAGTTAGGGGATGAGCTGAAGAAGGCATTGAAATTCGATTGCCACTATAAGTTAATGGTTGGAACTTATAGTGAACGAACCCATTATTGAAATATATTAAGTGAAACGTCAATTCAGAGAGTAGTTTTTGTGGCCATAGAGTGTGTTATACAATCATAAGATTACATACAGGGGGAAAATAGTGTTTCATGCTTTACTGCCCACATTAAATATCATATTGAAGTGACTAGGTAACACATTTAGGGGAGAAACCACAACATTATTTTGCATTTAACCTCATCGTAACTCACAGGTTATATGAATATAACGTGCACGTCGTTTTATCTATAGTGTTTGTGAGCAACATTCCAACTGGTAATATAAACTGCGTTCGTATTACACCTTAGCAACCATAAGAAGTAACAACGTACTCATATTAGTGAACAAGTACGTTCTCAAGGTGAGAAAATAATCATGCGTTCGTCAGTGTTTAAGTATTTTTGAACTGTTGACATAGTTGAATATTACAGGTTACATCTTCTTTTATTACACATGTTGTTCTTTCATCGGCGGCATTGTATGAACATTGTAACATCACTACGTTGCAGTAATAAATAGTTATATCCTCATTTGGTTGCTACCATCCTTTGCCTTTATGAAGCAATACCTTTGTAAGGATTGAAAGATATACAATTAACTTCGAGGTAAGCCTCAGGTATCATCGTCCCATCGATTCGTCACTCCTTGTTTCAAAGACAAAAATCTTTACTCCAGGCATACGTACCGAACCTCAAGAACGGCGTATAAATGGCGCCCGAACAGGGACCCGCCATTAGCTGAACAATGAACATCTATCAGTGAAAATTCAAGTTATTGAACTGTGGAGATAAGTACTTAGTGTTGACACAAGGCTAGAAGAGTGGGTGCTGACAGACGACAGGAGAAGCATGTCACGCAGAACCAAGATTGGTGATCGTCACGACGAAACGCTGGAGTGCTGTGCCTCACCACCAGAGGGTATGAAGCTAATACAATGTCGATCTTGTGGAATCTGGTGTCACTTAACTTGCACTGATTTTAATGAAAATCAATGGAAGCAGTTGAGTGAACTCTCAGATGACGCTGAAAGCAATTTCGAGTCATGGTAATGCAATGCTTGTTGACCAAGATGAGATCAAGGAACCCAGCAAGACCTTACCTCACCAAGATCAATTCAAGCTTTTCTTTGAGACCTACATAAAATTGTTGAAATTCAATGTTTCCCATTATAAGAATTGCAATTTTGCAAATACAAATGCAATTTTTGAGAGATCGTCAGTGCTTCACCATCCACAGACTCATAACATTTACAGATTCATAAACTTTCTTTCGTGGACTCAAATATTTAAACTCGTTTATCTACTTCCAGTCTAATCCCATGTTGATCAAATTTTCAGTTCTAATTAGGTTTTATACGCTTCTTATCGCTGTGCGGCCCGTTTTTTTTGTGTGTTTCTTTTTAGTCTTATTTCCTGTGTTATTCATATAATAGTATTCCGCACTCTGGATATAATACAATATACTGCAAATAATTTTTACGGTTCTTTACAGAATTAAGAATCATTCGCCGCTCCCTGGCTTTGTATATTCATGAAATTTTCAATGGCAACAGTCAGTACAGTATCGCTTTTAGATAGAGGTCATTGGTTGTTGTATCTTATGAATTTCTGGTTTCAATTTAGTAAAATTAAATATCTTTACGTTTATAGTACTTTCTGTTTATATTACGAATGCAATTTACCTCATATTAGCCGCCTTTGTACACGAGAGAAAGGGAACTTAAATTTCTGTTAGAAATTACAATTGTTGGTGAACTTAGAACAGTAACAATGCGGTTTGTTTATTATATATATATATATTACTGATGAACGTTACTGAAAATTGAATTCCATTTAGATAAAAAAAAATATTCACATCGATATATCGATTTTCTCTTTACTGATAATAAATTTGTCGAAATATCTCTTGAGTATTGATTTATTTTTAAACCAAGTATTTGTACTAAAAGAAGAGTTTACATGTCCTCTACCAGAAACGCTATGTCACCGTTTTAAGTGGCACTCTCGTCACTATGGAAATCCTATTTTCCTCTCGTGTAAAAGTATAAAGAAGACCAGGAAAGGAAGGATGTGAATTCTCAAGCGGATTTCCTTCAAACAAAATAAAAAGTAGGAATTGTAAGTTGATGGAGGGAGTGCAACGGATGAAAGAGAGGGGGAGGGGAGATAAGCGAAAAGCCAGGAAGAGAAATAGAGGAATATCTGAAGTATTTGCTCAACAAACTTGAAGTGAGGAAGCCACCACTTTCAACTTACGTGTTGCTAAGCGGTTGGATGGAAATTGAGCTTACAACGTTTAAAATGAGCATTACAGCAATTAATAAATAATAATATTAAATCAATGTTAACGAAACTTGTGAGAAAGTCTCGAATCGTCTTGTAAATGTATAGCACAACATGGGCTGAGATAGCCTATCCAAGGATGTTTTATTGGAGGATTTGTATATAGCTATCTCATGCTGAACGAAAGAGTGAAACCAAAAAACCGATTGAGCATCGACCAAGGCGGCGCATCTGATTGGTTGGCACAGAGTTACAGAACTAGCTGTCATTTTTGTCACCCTACAACAGTGGTTCTCAAAGTGTGCTCCGCGAAGCCCTGGGGTTCCGCCGGGGCACCGTGACACTGTCCTTGAAAAACTCCTATAGATAGCAAATTGTCAAGTAATCGGTGAACTTCTTCCCTTTCGCTAGGCGGTGACTGTACTTTCTATACATATTACCTTCAAATCACTTATTAATGGGACTCAGCTATATTTTCCAACTTAAAAAAGTAAAATTTCTATAAACTCAATCTTATTTTTAATGCATCCATTTTAATCTTTAAAAATAGCAAGTTGGTAGAAAAAACAACCACAAGGACAAAGTGGCGATGATAAGAGTAACGACTTTCTCCAAGCATCGGTACTAAAATTGGCTGGAAATATTATACTCTTCAATATCAACTGTTTAAATTTTAACCGTAGGGGAAAAATAAATGCGGTTTACTTCAAAGCTCAAGAGCAAACGAAGGCAAAGAGTTTGTTCACTCGACAAGTACTCTCGGAACAACGGATATACGACTTTTTAGTGTAGTAAGCTCAAATTGCACCCTCATTTTTTTCTTTGCAATTTTAATTGTTTTCTCCTTCTTCACTTACAAACTACAATTGAACGTTATTTTTGCTTTTTATTTCAATGTCAACTCCAGAAAGAAAACGAAAGTTCTCTTTTTCTTTCTTTTTTCTCCCCAACCTCAGGTAGATTCTGGAAACAACCCAGGAGGACTGTAATTCATTCGTTCTGTTCCTATCCACGTATCTAAGAAAGAAACCCCTCTTCTTTTATATTTTTTGTTGTGTTTCTTCAAAACAGCATCGAAGTCATAATTTTGTTCTGGACTTAATTTAACCATTTCAATTCATATAGTCAAGGACAGTTTAGTCACTTTTGCTTTCAGTATAAACTCTTCCTTTCGATTCAAATCAACCCTTTCCCACGAACATATATTTGAGCTTTCTCGGAAATGATATTTTTTTATACTTCTTTCATAAATGCAACGTTTATGTTTTTTTTGTTTCTTTTTTCATTCTGTGTATCTATTGTTAAAATAATCCTTGAAATAAGAAAGGATATGTCTCACTGGAGGAAATGTCAAATTTATATTTTTGTGTGATTTGTATTTTCCTACGTTGCATCCAACCCAGATTCTTTGAGCAAGATATAGCCATAGGTATACAACGTTCATATGTTACAAGTGTCAACTATACAGAAATTGTATTGTGTTACCAAGATTCTTTTATCTGTAAACTTCTTGTTCTGAGTGTAACCAATGTAACCTCCTACAATGCTAAGATGTGAATCAAATTTATGTTTCCCGTATTGTAATGTTCCAAAGATGTACAAGTTGACAGTAAGATACAGGCTCGTTAAACACATTTGAAATTCAAGACACATAATCCCAAATTCCAAAACCTATTTCCCACGAGATGATTCCTACTCCACTATGCCTAAGGCAAAACCAGGCCAATGAAGGAATACTTTTAGAAGAGAACTATAATCTCCCACTACAGATTGAGGATCATCCAATGACCACAAGTGGAAGATACCGGAGTATGAGTTTTCCAGAATTACCTCTCCTTGCGTCTACGGAAGTAACGAACCAGAAGTAAGTACGCATGCGCAAGTCACTACTAGACTTCGCTACAACGAGCCCTTCGGCAAAGTAGAACGAGCTGAGACTTACATCCAGCTGACTGGGGACTGTCTCTATGACGTCACTACGTATCCAATCTTCACGATTAGAATCGTATCCACCCAATTACCAAATTATTGGATAATTGAAGGAACAGAGACAGTTCAACTCCGCCCTAGAGATATCTCGTTCCTCTCCGAGAATCTCGAGAACTACGGGAAAGTTGGAGTACAAAAGATGGACTCTGAGACTAGGAAATTCAGAGACCAGTCCAACACCAGACACAATCATGTAACGTTAAGCGATTCCTTCTGCGTCGCGCTAGCGTCGCTTTCCTAAAACCAAGCTAATCCTACCTACGGAAAGCTAAAATCCTCAACGACCTAAATACCTTGTTATTCCTGGTACCTGTGTCTGGTCTTTCCGAAGTTTACTGTAAGTCGGTTGCCGCGCTTCGAACTCACTGACCACCAAGAGCTGTAGAGGTGCAGCTCCACCACCATCACCACCATCGAAGCTTGCCTGCAGTTCCAAGTCGCCGTCATGGAAGCCATGGTGACTTCTGGCCGAAACTTTGCCTTTCCTAAATTCCAAACTTTACATTTCTCTAAAAACATACACTCATAAGGCAAAACTCCTGACCTATAACACCTTGAACTGCTACATTCTTTTATTCAAACATAGAAACTGTTTCTAAAGCCTAAACGTCTTACTTTCAGCTCACAAACTCAAAATTTATAATATCTCTATAAGCAAATAAAGAATGTTCTTCAATCTAAGAAAAGGAACTTCTGATTTCAGACCAGAACTAATTGATTGGGTAGCTATCAAGCTTTCGACCGTCACAAGTTCCCACGTACCTCTTTAATAACTCTCAAACAACTTCTAAAATTCTCTTATTCCAAGAAAACAGTCAAATTTCTTGGAATATCTATTTTGTTTTGACGCTCTCTTCCAGAAAAAGAAGAAAGAAAAACGCCTCCGCTCGACCACGCGTCAAAACTGGTGGCAGCATGTGGGATATCTTCTTATTAAATGGACTGCACCAAAAGTCAAATTTGTTGCAGCGCTTTACTGCAATGACACCATGCTGGATTATTCTTAAAGAAACCCTACTCCAACAACAAGCTGGTAGCAAAATTCTATCAAATCTTCTACCAAACGAAAACTGGTGTCTACATTCTGACAACGGCAGCCATTTTGAATTTTCCCGAAAATTCTCCATCTTGAATCCTAAGCCAAAACGGATTCAATATTTCTCTTGTCCAAATTATCGCTGCCTCTTTGTGACAACAACAAACAATTAGTTCAAGTTTGTGAGCTTAGAAACCATAAGTTTCTATCATCGCTTCAGGGAGTATAGTTACATCAGAAACTCCCAAAAATACAGAAAATTTCGTAATAAGTGTTGCCAACCGGCACCTCAGAGAACCGCTAAGTTATCAGTAAATGCAGCAGTAGAAATACGATCCTTAAATCGTATTGACTTTGTCACATCGTGGGAATTGCGACTCATGTCGCCGGCATCAGCCGCATCGAAGAAGCATTTCCCGTACTAGACAGGAGGACGGTGACAGGAAGGAAACCACATCTGCACCACATCTCGTGTCTTCCCATCTCCGAGGGACGACCTTCCAGGACATCTCTACAGTGGACATGGCCATCCGCTGCTCCGTCAAGAAATTCTTCTCATCGTTGGATCTTCAAGAGCTACATCAAGAGGCCTCAATTTGACGTACTCCAAAGACCCAACTGTGGGTGAGTGATCTTCAGAGAAAACAAACACTATACAGACAATTACACATTATTATTGGTTTCACTCTCCTATGACAAAGCTTTTTTCTGGTTACAGTACTGGTGTAAAAGTGAGTCTCAGATAGGAAAACGGAATTGTCATCTTCCACATTCCGGTGTGGCCTTTCCGAAGGAACTCATTATATATTCAGAGTTGTTAATAGGATGACGATTCACGCCCTTGATTTCACTGGAAAAATTCTCGATTTAATTCTACGCCGCTAGGCGAAGCCCCCGGGTATATTTCTTTGGAATAGTACAGAATTAAATCACTGCTATTTACTGCTTAAATTTAATAGTGCTTTGAGTTAAGTATCTTAACTATTTTCACGTACAAATAAATTGTCTCCAAATTCACCATACCGACTTCTGAAGGCTCTAATCCCCCATTCTCCGACAGTTAACAATGAATATTGTTTTAGTAAATAAAACTGTTAAATAAATATTAAAAATCTTTTTCGGGGATAAATAAATAAATAATTGAGTAAATAAAATAACGAAAGAAATATTAAAACAGTTTTTAAACAGTTGCCTTCCTAATTGGTCGTTTCCACTGACCACACTAAAGTACAAAGTAAAGAAAGTAATAAATTTGTGAAGTCGTAAATCATAA
>JAGDQP010048779.1:0-14665 GCA_022664845.1 Lepisma saccharinum
CAAGTATTCTCGATAGGCTATTCTTGAGGGTTTTATAATGTTCAGGTATTGCGGCGGTAATTTTGGTTTATTTGGGTAGCTGTTGGTGGTAGGTATATTTGCTTAGCTACTGTCTTGTATGGCTGTTGTAACTTGTACAATCGTATGATCCAAAGTGGTTAGATCTTGCGGAGGAGGTATGTGAGATATGCTTTGCTCTATATTCTGGCGATATTCTAACCTTAGTTTCCATCTTAATCAGCTGCCTCACGTAAGGCACTGTGAGAGATTCAGAAGAAAGCGCTTACAAATTCCACTTTCTTAACAAATACAATTTTGAAAATGAACCACTTCTGAAAGTTTTCCACTTGACATTCACGTTGTTGCTACGGTTTCTCAAATGGTGTTCTTTACATCAAACATATAGCTCCTTTTAAGGATGGGTTAGCAGTGCCATCTGTTGGTGTTCATAGGTTTGCTAAACATGAAACAAAAATACAGACTCTGAGAAACAAGACAAAATGGTAGACTTTCCATGGTCTTAGAAACACTAGATTCGATGCATTAACAACGACTGTTTCAAGAATATGCAAACTTATTTCTCCTACTGATCAAAAAGCAAACGAATTGCATATTGTCATCTGTTGCTGAGTGAAATTTTAGCCATTTTGGAGACTTAGTCTTGCACACCAGGTAACCTCATTGTATTTAACCAGCCAAATCGAGAAGTGTTTCAATAGCGATGTCATTTCACACCAATTACTTAAGTTTTAGTATTCACACAATGTTTGCTGCCTAGTAATGGATGCTGCTACAAATGACAATCGAATATATTTCCAAACATCACCCAACATGGCTACCATTCGCAGAACTTGCCTTGCTTATATATGGATCATAAAAATGGCATCAAATACCAGTTTCACAGCTGCACTCAACTACACAATATTGGAACATAGTTTTAGCAAACGACGCTGCTAAAATACATACCTTTTGTATATTAGATCTTTATTAGAGACAGTTAAACTCTTTTACTGCCGGCTCTCGCCCCAAGTTTGACAAAATACACTTAAAACCGCAATAAAAAAGCTTTTCGCCATCGCTTCTCGGCCTTTTGGCTAAGATCAAAGTGTAGTACAGCACCCGTACAGGTTACACTCGTCCAATTAATGTCAATACTGGAGTGAAACAAGGATGTCCTCTAAGCCCCATAGTCTTTAACCTTGCAATGGAGCTACTGATAAAGTCCCTTGCTACCAAAGCGGACTCACTTGGATATAATTTACATGGAGCCCATGTCGCCGTTCCTGCTTACGAAAACGATTTGGTCTTGATAGGACGTACTCCGGACCAACTCCAGGAATTACTACAAATTGCTGAAATCTCTGCCAACTGGATTGGGCTCGGGTTCAATCCAGACAAATGTGCCTTGTTGTCAGTTGACTGCAGAACAACACGAAACGTAAACAGACAAGCTTTTAATATCCACAACCAGCTCATCCCCCAAATGAATGACGGCGAAATATTATCATATCTTGGAGTACCCACCGGCTTCCGTATTGAGAGAAATCACCAGGATACAATAGACAGATTAGCCAACGACCTCTTGGTGATAGACCGTTGAAGAAAATTGAGGCAGTCAAAACATTCCTGCTTCCGTGGCTAGACCACCTTCTTAGTGCATCCCATGTCCAGAAGAAACATCTAGTACCACTAAACAGGACTATTAGAAAGTGCGTGAAGAAATGGCTGTACTTACCCTCCAGAGCAAGTCCAGAACTGACCTACATCTCGCCTCGTCAAGGTGGGTGTGGTGTCCTACCGGTTTCGGACCAAGCCGACATTCAAACAGTCACCCAAGCCTTTAAACGACTAAACGCAAGGGACGTAATCACAAGAAACGTGTCAATCAACACCTTGACAAGCTACGCTAGAAGAAAGTTAGGCAGAGACCCCTCAGAAGAAGACATGGCAGCCTATCTGAACGACGACATCTCGGAAGAGTTTCAGCGGGACGGATGTGACACAGCATCACTATGGTCTCACTGCCGTCAGGCAACTAGAAGAATGCATAAACACACAGACCAAAACACAACAAAAAATAGCAAAATATCAACCAATAGCAAACGGTCTGAAAGAAGCAACGGGGAAGCAATTTACAGTGGACGGTTTCATCTTAGGAAGTTTGGGCTTATGGTTTACGTTCAACGACGCAGTTCTCCGCAGCCTCAGAATATCCGCAAAGTATGCCAAGCTAATGAAAAAGCTCATGGTGTCCGACACAGTCAGAAGGTCAAGAGACATATATGTGCAACACATGACCGGCCACAAACATTACCCAGACGAAGAGGCCCGTCCCGGTAACAATCATCAACAGTTTTAGAAACTATTGGAAGTGGTGTCTCCGATGATACACAGGAAAACAAAACGAAAATTCGGAAATTCATATTCATAATGATATAGCGTTCGCCGCAATCGGTTTACACGGGGCCGAGAAATATGGAAATATTTTAATCTGTTTTTCGTGAATGCTAGTTGTGTGTAATGGCGTAGTCCGCAAATGTGCTTTGTATGTGTTTGTGTTGTTGCTCTCTGTGGTCTACCTGTAATATGTGCTCCACTTGTGTAAATAATATTTTCCCGTGTTGTATACAACTATTTATTAATATCATGTGAAGATCTGACAGTAAATCAAATCGTAAAATATAATTCAACTGTCATTTTCAATCATATTCTGATGAAAATTCAAACTTTGGAGCCCTACCATTACTCGCTCCTCATTGGTAGATCTAACTAGAAATTCTTCTAGCACCACCACCATCATGGCTGTCCGGACAAAAAGTAAACAATGCCCCGTTTTTACCATCCCAGCACTCTAACACCCATTCAAATACAATTAGTGACTAACTGCTATTTTCCTAGTCATCTGCTGGGATGTGGCATCAATTTCAAGCATTTCCCCCCCCCACTTTTATGAAGCAAATCAGGCCCACAATAATGAAACAAATATTTGAAAGGTCAAGAAGGGCGCGCGACCGCCGCCATTACTGGTTGGTAACGCCACGAAGATGGACACAGTATCATGAATCCCATTATGTGCACTCATTTTATTCTCCGGTACCCTGCCAATTGTATAGCTCTTCAGAACCATTAAAGTACTCAGCAAGAGATATGTTTTCCAAGCTCCCATAATCCATTACTGTGAAAAGAAGTTTGGATATGAATAAAATTTATAGGATGGATGACAACTACTGTTCGTTTAATCAACGTCTTAATATAGCACATTCTCGGCAAGATTTTAGTAATATTATAGCATATGCGAAGGAACGGTATCTAAACCAAACCCAAACCTTTGCAGACGGAGAATGTGAAACAAATCAGGGAAAAGCGTGAAACATTTCATAAAATTTGATAGAGAAACTTTCTATTACAACAGTTATTATTATTAAAGTTGTTTTCTGCATGATCGACAATCATTGCTTCTACTTTCGAACTTGTTCATATTTAACTTCGTTCCTTCTGGCTGATATAGTCCTTTAAAACTTTCATCTTGCGTAGATTAGTTTCGGTGAATATGTAAACCTGCAGTGAGCTATAAAATGAGTAACTGTATTCTACATTAATTATGCCTAAGATTTGTCCATTATGTAGTATTAAAGTCCCATATGCGTTAGTTCATTTGTTATTTTAACTACATAGCTGACAAATCTTTCAATGTACCAACCTTAGTATTCCTTATACTTAGTATACATATATTTACTTAAAAATATTGAAGCACAGAGGCATCGTTAGAGTCGTGCAAAGGTATGGATGCATCCTATGAATCTGCACACCACTGTATTTTCAGGATATTTAAGTCATAAGTGCACTATCAAATGCATTCGTGCTTAAAAACTTTTTGAAATTGTACAGGTGATACTTTATGCAGTTTATACTGAATAATACATGTTGATACTGAATGCACTCCTTAACTTGCAATTAATTGGAATGTGCAATGAAAATGGTCGTTATAAAACAATGGTATATCCCTCGGTGAGCCCAGCTATTTTGCAGTGCTAGTTTTCAACTTCTACGCTCCATTGAATTCACTCCCAGTACATCTAATTTATACACAGACTTCTATAAACTCCTAGTGATGGTCTGTAATCCACAGCGTATTACGATAAACCATTTCGAATATATCCCCATATATAGATATTCGAATCTCCATACATATACTGTATATTCGACACAATAACACATTCGCCACGCTTAGGAATAAAAATTGGGTCACTTTGCTTTATAAACGCTATGACAGGAGGATGATATTTAACCCTATTTACGATCTATTCCAATCCATGCAACTAATTAACGCACTTACTAAAATAATGGCATACGAGCGAGCAAGGCTGAATTAGGAAAAATCAAATTCGATTACATTTATTATAAATACGTGCTCTTACTCTTGACAACATAGTTACATGACCACCATGGAAAATACTTGTGGACGCTGCTAACTAGTCCGAAGCACTTTCTGAAATTTCACTTATATTTCCCATTTCCATGACTGAGACCATAGAGTATTTTTAGACCTTCCGGGGCCCACAAACTAGGCTCAACTCATATTAGACCCTGTTTTGATGTTTGTGCACTAGGGTGCGTCGAAAAATTACTTTTTTCGATTTATAGCGCGGGATCGTTGATCCACTACGTTGATCCATACGCAAAATTTATCTTGTAGCTCCAGATAGTTGGCCTTAAAATACTTTAAAATTTATTATTCTATATATTGGACAAATTTAGTCTTCGCAGATGACAAAGAACTCACCACGTGGATGTGGCTAATTGTCGAGTAACTCCTACCCTCCAACTTGATTCCGTATGTTTACACCAAAACGTCAAGTAGGTCGTCAGAAATTTATGTTTGGAAATATTCGCCTTTGCTTAAATTGCCGCAAATCCTTTGTGATTTCAGTTTCGCTAATATGAATCTTTGTTGTACTTCAAAACCGTACACAGACAAAAGCGCTTCGCTCACAGTGTTGGCAATAATCTTTACGTATTTTTTGCGGCAAACATATGCCTTGATGTACTCGGCATTTGCTGTAAGTTGTATTCAAGTTCTATAATTTCTTATCGAAGCAAGTGCACGGTTAACGGGGATTCCATGAACGGCCGCTCCTACCAGCTATAAATTCTACGTAGTCATTAGCACCGGAGTTTAGGTCTTGGGAGCTTGGAAAATGCGAATCATTTAATTTTCTCTCTAACTTCTTTTGTCTGATCACGTCAAATTAGGATTCATCGTCAACTGATGATTCGAATTTCCTATCTTTCGTCCTTTATAATGCTGAGAAGCAAAAAACTAATGGTGGTTCAAATAATTATTCCTACGGATGACGGAGTCAATTATTTCTATGCATTCATCATCTGGGTTTCGGGAGAAGTGAATGAGTCCCCCAAAATTCTGCATTCCATCGGTGCGTGCGTGCGTCTTTATTTGAAACCAAATTAGTGCGTGATCTTTAATTATGTATGCAGTGAAACTTCGTAGTTCTGAAGCCGTTGTTGTTGCTATGTACAAAAGCAATATTTAGTTTGCCATAGTAAGTCATCTAGATTTTGCAAAGCGCAAGGATTACACCACGCCACATGAAGTGAACAAATTCCTGAATTGATTTCCTCGCACATTTCCGGATGTCTGTAACCTACGATGCAGCAATCGGTTCGAAGTGTTATAGCGGCAGACTCGCATTGCTAAAGAGCTTTGCCGACATGTCCTCCGTAAGTTTTATTCACGTTATTACTGCCATCGACATTCTCCGAAAAATGTCGTAAGGACAACGCTGGTTGTAGTGAAGAAGGTAAATCAGAAATTGGAAAAAAATGTTTGGGCTATTTTCGATGTGACTCATTGCTCCAGTTCTTGCTCAGAGTTTATGACAATTCTATCACAGCCTAGGACAACAAGCCTACTAAGATATGCTATTTGTTTTAAAATGTGACAGGATAGCTTTTACAATAACATGGCCGTGAACAGACAAAGTTGATACATGGATAATATATTGAAACCAAGGCCCATGAACCAAGATATCATGTTTTTCTGTCTTCATTTTACGTTTGAACCTCGAAGACTGTTCGGTTTTGTACAGAACTAGAGCTTTGTCAACCCTCTCATCAGAATAAAAGCTTTTGATTTTCATTACTTGAGTGTTGCACGACTGTTCGTTAATCCTGTTCACCAGTGTTGATTG
Organism: Lepisma saccharinum; assembly: GCA_022664845.1. Classification (NCBI taxonomy): domain Eukaryota; kingdom Metazoa; phylum Arthropoda; class Insecta; order Zygentoma; family Lepismatidae; genus Lepisma; species Lepisma saccharinum. The sequence continues at coordinate 6,210 of JAGDQP010048779.1, forward strand.
CTTCTGCCGAATTTTGCTTGGATCAATGGACTGTGAATCACTATGTGAGATAATCTTTGAGTACAGAAGAAGCAATTATATAATCTATTCCTGATGACCCATTTGTTCTGCAAATAGAAGATGTAAAATTCGGATGGGTACTCTTTACAGCAGAATAATTTTGTCTGCCGAATTTCTAAATCAGAATCAGTATTGCTAATTATGGCTGTTGATGCGACCTTGATCCGTCACCAAATACGTTGACAATATCCAATTTCATTTGACTTCAGTGGCGTTTTAAAAATCTTTCATGTAATCTTTTTCAAAATTCCCTCTTATGTAACATTCTAGTTGTCTTTACATCAACCTGTTCTATCTCCATTATCCTTTTGATTCTTTGGCCCATGAGAAACAGAATGACCATCTTCTGCACTTTTTTCTTCACGTCACAAAAACACGTAACAGGCACAAATAACTGTAAGTATATATAAGGGTTGGCTGTCGTGCAATTTTTCAACTACAAAGCGGAAACTCGCAGGCAAGTTTGATGTCCACGGGACAATTTTATGTATCTTTCTTGTACTCTGAAATAACAATCGCACGCTATTACTATTTGGATTCATAATCCGTTTATTTTTGCGATTTTTTGTATATTACTGTTTTAGGACATTTTTCAAATTTTCAACATCTCGGCGGAGGCTCAAGATGTTAACCGATTTTAATTTTTTTCCCTTTAAAACTGACATAGTGGATCAACGATCCCGCGCTATTGCGATACCAAATTCGAAAAAGAAGTCATTTTTCGACACACCTTATTGTGCATCCCTATAGTATCCAGTATTCTAAAGTTCTGGTGACTTCACTGTGGGCACTGCAACATAAATATAATTGTTATCCAGAAACAGAATCGATGAAAGTTTTTAGAACACATGTGGATTTTTTGTTTACTAACTACAAACTACTTTCGACACAGAATATATACGTTACTAGTAATGTGTGAAATGAGGCATTCTATACAACGTCTAGCATCTTAAGACAAAGTATGAAATTGAGAATCTTCCTTTAGGTTAGTTTTGGCTCTAGGTAAGGATAGGGTAGTTACGTTAGGTTAGCTTCGTTTCTTTATTTCATATTTTGCCTAAGAACGCCAGGCATTCTATAGAATGCATTCCTTCATACACTGCTACTAGCTGAATTTTTTCACTAACTATGTGACCTAGCTCCCGTCTAAAGAGAGCCAATATGGAAACTAGGCGTAGCCCACTCTCGCGCAGGCGTAGAGCTCGAATTATAGTTAGCACCGTCAATCGTTTGTTCGGCAACTGGCAGTTTGGTCTTGTGGGTAAGGCATAGGGAAACTACTCTAGAAGTCTTGTGTTCGAATCCCGGCCGGGACAGGACTTTTCTCTTCTATTTTTCTTTCAAAATGTATTTTTCTAAGTTCAAATTTATTATTAATAATTGCTTTCTTGCGTTTTTGGTAGATTATATAAAATTAGTGAACAAAAAAGTAACCTGGTACGTGGAGTTTAGCTACTAAAAGCTAGGATGTATATAAACCCATTCACTCGGTGTGCAAGACGGGGCACGGTACGTCCGAAGGGAGCTGGGCGGCGTGAGCCGCGGTGGGACGCAGGCCCCGGTTAGCGGTGAGCATACGCAATAGTGCTGTTTACTTTCTATTCCACATTGTTTCCATGTGGGTTCTCCTTAGACGGGAGTCAGGTCGCATATGTCGTGAAAAAAATTGCCTGCCAGTAACGTATACAAATTGGATAACAATCAATGTGATTATATTATTAGCGTTTTGTCTAAAATTTTGAAGAAAAATTTAACTTTATATGGGTCATAATGGTGATGATGGTGACGATGATGATATGTGTAAATGAAGATGATGACGATGATAAGATAAAATGCCGAGTTGGATTCTATTTTAATATTTTAACATATAACAATGTTACGTTTTATGAACGAATTGAAGACAAAGACATGCATTGCCATAAGACATGCATGCATACTTATGGTTTGAACTTTTATAGGAAATCAGGAAATAAACAAGTTTTGAAGAAGGCAGAGAAAAATGAAAGATACAAATTTAAACTTCGGAATAGTGATATCACTTCATTTTATGTGAGTTTATGAACTGTAGACTTTAAAAAGAAGTAATAATACCTCTCTATGTTGTGAAATGCGAAACACATGTTTTGTTTATTGTTTTTATTTAGAATGATACCGAAAAATGTGGTAGGTGTATTTTGTGGTGTGGGAGATAAAAACTGTATGAGGCTAACAAGAGAGTAGAGAAATCTCATGGTCCGGTATGTAGTTACAGAATTTAGCATTCTTACTACAAGGGACCTCGCACATACCGTTAGAATTGGCGAACCAACGTGGTGGCTGGAGGAAGAAGTTGAATAACATTAGAAGCATAGCGCAACCTGAAGTGGTGATGACCGATTTAGAGGTCGAAGTAGCGAAGCAAAAAACTACAATGTCGAATAATGAAAGAAGGCGAAACAAAATCTCACAAAATGTGAGAATAATGAAGATTCAAGTATGGTAGATAAAGAAAAAAAGATAAGGTCAGTATCCGAAATACACGTTTCTGCGACATTGGTAATGGCGTCCTTTGTGACAAGAAGAAGAAAGACAGAAAAAGGCAGAAGAAAGATAAAAAGGAAGTAGAAAGACATGACCAATTGAAAATGGAAATGAGATTCATAGAAAACAATGTAAATAAACGATTTCCCGATCCGGAGAACAACAATAAAGAACAGGAAAAACGGAATGAGGAGAAATTCAGACAACTAACGGAAGAAATGGAAGAAGGAAGAATGCAAAAGAATGGCTAAAGAACAGGAAAAAGAAGTTAAGATCATGTATATCTGCGGTTGTAACTTTACGACTTTGTCTTCAACAAAGGACAGCGCTCTCTCAAGCGCCGAGGACATATTGAAACCTTGTAATATGCAATGTAACTTATATATCAGGGATTGGGAAGAAACTACTACCCGATATTTAATCAAGATATTTAAACCTCTCTACCTTTAGTTCTTTAACAGTATACCAACGAGTCGCACGTGCTACAACGAATTAAAAACGCCAATTAACACATATTATAACGTGAAAGCGTGAAGTCCAGCAAAGTTTCAAAGCATCGGTTCCTACGATTCTGTTCGATCCTATATTCGAGGCTTATACCCCCATGATGTTCATAATTGCTTTGTTCTTCCATAGTATAATTGAAATCCACTGGATTCACTTTTTACTTTGAGGAAACTATTCGCACACTATTTGAATACCACCTAAGACATTTCAAATTCCTAAACATCATAAGGAAATTTAATTGCCGCTTTCAATGCCTCATGGAGTTCACGAGTTCAAAATGTTCTCTTGTAGGGGCGCTGCTCCTTAGTATAGTTATAGTCTTCACTATTCATTTGCTCTATACAATTCCCACACAAACCAAAGACTAGTACACTTTGAGAATCAAATTGTTACGTCACTCGCATCTTGCACGAAACTTTGTTTAGTATTTGGGTCGTTTGTGTTACCCCCTGCACCGAATTATATACACTCATATTTTGGTTATTTCAATTATATTCAGTATGGAAAGAATTATATATTTTTTCGGCTGAACATTATTTGATGTGTAACGATACGTAATGCTTGCTTGTATATTCAAAGATTTAGGACAAAATATTTATTTTGTACCATACAACCTCCATATAACATGTGTGCGTACATAAAAGGCGTTTAAGTTGGCGCACTAATAAATGCATATGAATATTTTTTGTATCTTCGAGAGCCAACGAACTCCCCCGTAGACGGGGTATGTAAGTAGTGGTAATGCAATGTAACTTCAATTTTCCTAGGGTTTCGGCTCAAATTGGTTCTAAGTCGTCTTGAGGCATGCAAAACGGAACGAACAAAGACTATCTTCAGATATGTGGTTTTGGTGTACTTCCTTGGACTATCTTCATGCAGGTGGTCCTCAATAAAACTTTAATTACCTTAATTCCTTTTGTTTCCTTTATCGGTTCCTTTTTCTTTGGTTCATATTCAGATAGGTAGATCAAAACAAATCCTGTTACTCCTACCTCTCATTGACCCGTTTTCAGGTAGGTAGGTTAGCATGATTTTATATGCTGGCTCGCCTTCAGATAGGCAGGTTAGCATCATACTATATACAGGCCCGTCTTCAGATAGCAAGGTAATATTAATCTAATATTTACCTATCAGCTCATTGTGTAATTTCACGCCAGAAGCCGGAGCAGTGGTAAAACTATATAAAATAATCTGAGATAGCTTGGGAAAGTTACATATATTGACGTCCAGCTTACAGGCAGGAAATCAGAGCAGAGTTTGGTGTATATTTTAGAGAGAATATTAGTTACAGGATAGAAGGTGACGAAAACAAGGATGTAAGTCCGGAAAGAATACCTACCCCAGCGAAGTGGGATGAAGCTTCCTCTCTTAGAAGTAGTACCTGGATCAGGGATCGGAAAGAGGCCAAGACGACCCAACAGACGGAGCAAGGAGCCGCAGGTACTGAAACAGAACCAGTACAGGAGGAAGAAGTTGCTAGTCTCACTATATTGCATAATATATTAGGAAAATTCGGGGGACTTGACTAAAGGACCCCAAATTCAGCAGCCTGGATGGAACAATTGGTACCTTAAGAACAGACCTAGATCAGAACGTTTACGGTATGGAAGAAGACCACAAGCAAAAATTCAACGTACTTAACGGACTGCCATTGAGATGAAAGTAGACGTATTCCACAGAGAATGTCAGACTAGTTTTAACAAATTAAAGCAATATACTGATACCGTGAAAGGAGAACTTGATACGTTGAGAAAATCAAACGAAAAAATTACAACAATGGAAACTTACATAGTAAGCATAAAAATTCAATGGAAACACTTAACGAGATAAATGAATAAAGTATAGGAACCATTGGTTCAGAATTTAAGGAAAATGCAAAAGAATGGAAGTAGAACTGAGAGGCAAAATTAAAAAGAAAACAACTACAAATTGGAAATCCATTATCAATCTTCAAAGAAAACTTCACCAACAAAAGAAGCACTGGCTTATGAAATGGATGATAATGTTCATCTATCCCAAGACTTTCTGTAATTGAGAAGAAAATAGTATAGCGGGGATACAAAGAAGGTAGCGTCATATGAATTTCGTATAAAACCTGGTACATGACCTAGGAAATAAGAAACCAACTCGTGAATCCAGAATAGATGGCTACTATCATGTACCAAGGAGGAAACTAAATGTTCAGGAAGCAAGCACGACCAAGCATCTCGAATAGCTCACATGTAATTTTAGAACTGTGGCTGCTGCGGAAGAACACTACTAATGCATTCTTGAACAAGCTATAAAAGGAAGTGCCGAGGGTTGGTTCCTTCTAGTACAAGAAGAAATCTACAACTATCAATCAAGACTTCTGTTATAAATTTATTTAAAATATGACGATAGGAAAAACATAGAAAGATGAAAGAAAAGAGCTTGTCAAAAAATAATTTATTGAACCAACGTAAAAGGTCTGGAGAAGGAAATAGCTAACTTTGCAACCAAATTAACATGGAAAGATTCAGATATCAACGACGAAGAATTGTTTCAGGAAGTTGTAAGCATCCTCGCTTTCGAATTTCAGAAATTATTAACTTGCACCATTCTCAAACACACCGAATGATTTTTAGAATTTGTGGAAAGACAAGTCGGCCTTGGAGGAAGAAGAAATAGTTGTTCCGTAAAAAAAAAGATGGAATAAAGACTGGAGAGGATAACAGCAATAGTCTTAATCCTGGAAACTCCCACAATCAGGAAAATAATAGACAAAAGCACTATTTTTCATTTACGACCCAACTTCCACCCTTGTCTCTTAACATTCTTTGTTCGGATTAAGTTGTGCACTTCCAAGGTCATGCATCTCGGACAGTTGTTCACCCTCCTCACTCCGAAAGGCTCCTTAGTTCTCTGTTTTGAACATAGGGTGGTGCGGGATATTCTTTTGACCAGGCATCCAGAATGTTCCCCTCGTCTTTGGTTCCTCATGTCGGAACATGCTGGGGTGGGGGCATTTCAAGTTGTTGTAAACATCGCTTTACTTATAGAAAACACATATAACGTAAAACACTTATACAGCACAGACAACACAGGACATTACAAACAAAGGTGCTGACTCCAGTAGTGGTTCCTGGAATATAAAAGTTTAATTAATTAGAGTTTAGTTATGCACAGTTTACTTGTTTTTGTCCGCTGCATCTGCTTCTTGTCTATTTATTTAAACCTTCCACACAACCACACTACACTAAGTTACACTGCACATCAAGAAAGTTATATTCACATTTTGTTCGTGTCATTGTTTTGGTTTCTGAAACAACGGCACGACGTGTCCTGGATTATGTTGTTATTGTTTTTGTATATGTTATTATTTACCATCACAGCACATCACACAAATAGAAAAATAGATTAGCATATGGTATTTTACGTGCGTCCTCCTGTTCCTGCCATTCCAACAACAGGGAACTCCGCGGAAAGTTGATCCCTGGTTTTTAGTGGTCATTCACTCTTACTTCATTTTACTTTTTTCACTCTTTATCATTTAGAATTTGTTTATTTTGTTCTTGTTTTAGTGTTTTTGTTTGGATTTAATCACTTATTTCATTGTTTAGTTTTTCGGTGTACTTTTACGATTTGTAATTGCAATTAGCTGATTGGACGTTTGTTCCTTATTTGGTTGTTTAGGTTTATTAATGTTTATATCACTTCCTATTATTATTCTAAGTTACTTTGCCTTTTACCTTAACTGCTTAGGCACCACGGAGCTTTTCATAAGTCCGGTGGAATTACAGCGAATTAAACCAGCTGTGTTCAAAATACAAATAATGACCCAACTGTCTTGGACTATTCTCAAATTCAGTGTTGGTCCGACTGAAGTATTTTTTTCTCGCGTTTTGCTAGTCAACGGTGTGACTAGCCCCCGCCCAAGGGTTACGCCCTTGCTTCAGGGAAGTGCTTGCAAGTAATTTGGGATGTCATGGTAGGAATTGGGTGGTCTAAGAGAGGTGAAACTATTGTTAATAATCCTTATCTGGAAATGGACGTTATAAGCTTTGCTTACAACCATTGAATTAGGACGAACTTGTGATGATGTAATGAAGAGATGAAGATGAAATGCAATCCACATCACAACACGTTGGCGACATTAGGACGAATGATTGATTCTTCTTGATCTAGGGGCGACTCTAGATCTTGATGGAGGACAGGTGAGCCCAAACATTTAACATTTATGGTCACTATGCAAAGATGAGAATGAAAAGTGAAGGTGATATGAATGATAATGGATTATAGCTTTAGGTGGGACTGGACGGTGCTACAGAAAAGAAAACATAAGGACCGAAAAATGTTGCATGGACTTCGAGATTGAAGATGTCTTTGGCTGCAAGTCGGATTTTGTGGATAATGGCTGCTAGGTTGAATGGATAAAGGTTTGAGAAGGTAATGGCCATGAACTGTATAAGCTGCTGAACTGTGGGAAGTGGTAATTCTTGATGCTGTTGTTCGACTGCTGGATCAGGTTCGGGTAGGCGTAAAGGAACAACAGGCAAATTGTTTTCTGGTGTAGGCTCAGGCTTTTGCTTGCATTTATACGAGTATGTAGGATGTTGTTGCTGATATTGATGGCATTTCGGTGGATTTTGAAGATTTGTGCAGTTTCGAGTTTGGTGGTTTTCTGAACAGTATCCACAGATCGATGGCTCTCTACATTCACCAGCGATGTGATCGCCATAGGTTTGACAATACTCTCATCTAAGTGGTGTAGGTGGTTGTGTGCGCGAAGGTTCTACCCTATGACGTATCTTGTAGATATATGCGATGTGCCTTAACAGATGATCGATGGTTGGCTAGTGAGATGTGAGAACTCGTACGAGATAACTGGGTGTGCCTTGTGATGTGATGATACGTAAGCATTTATGAATAGTATGACCTTCGAGACGTAATTCTGATTCTATTTCATCTGAAGTGGTGTCTGGTGGTACTCCTTTGATCACTACTGATAGCATTGGTTTGCGTTTCGGTGGTGGCGGTTGTTTGATGCGTGGTTCATTTAGCGGTGCAAGATGAGCGTTTTTGCCGAAGATCTCAAAACTATGCCTATTACGAAGTGTTTTTGCCTGGTGATTTTATGATACAGCCATTCCTGGTAGGAGTAATTTCACTGATGGTATCTCTATTAATATATTTGAGAAGTTGTTGTAGAAGTAAGTTTGGCGTTTGATACTTGTTGTACAAGTTTGTGATTAGAAAAGCGTAAGTTGGATGATCCGGTGCGGTAGCAAGTTGATCGTGAGAAGTATGTGTAATTTCCATGTCATCAGAATTAGATCCGGAAGCACTTAATGTATGAATCCTTTTACTGGAAGGTGAAGCAGGTGATTGTGAATGACGTTGTGGTGGTG
>JAGDQP010048780.1:1950-14665 GCA_022664845.1 Lepisma saccharinum
TACTACTACTACTACTACTACTACTACTACTACTACTACTACTACTAGACAGTTTAGTAGTCAATATATAGTTTCAGAAACTAGTTTCTTTTGTGTTTTTCAAAATAGAAACTAGTTTGTTTTTCAAAATACAACTAATACAGCAAAGCATATAATATAAATTTTCGGTCTGTACGTTGCCTTATACAGTGTGTCTCAAAAATGGTGTTCAGGAATTTAAAGATGAATTCTTGAAATTGGAGTACAGTTCCTTTGAAGAAATTCAAAATTTGCGTAGTTTTCGAAGCTAGAGGTGCCTAAAACTTGTGCAGAATCGTTACAAATGACGTAATATCTCGATAAATAATTATGTAAGACTAACAAATCACAACCAAAGTTATACACAAATACATTCATTTGAGCTCAGTTTATGGTTGAGAGAGTGACGGAGGGTAGGGATTTTTCCATGTAAAAATATAATTATCAAAGAACTAACTTTGAATAATAATAAAATAGCACAGAAACAAAATCTAAGCTGACTTTAATTTATGAATATCATATTTTAAACATCGTATATTATAAGTTATCTCTAAAATGATCCTACATTTTCAGGTTATAAAGGGAGCAGATAACAGCGAGACTGAATTGCTTAGATGTTTAAACCAGAGAGCTGTAGGAGTGAATTCAGGACGATTCTTTATGTTCAATCATGATCTGTATTATTTTTTTTAAGAGATTGTAAAAATTGGGATTGTAAGGATGAATAACTGTAACTCGAGAATGGTTTAACTTGTTAAATGTCATAGCGCATACTACGAAAATGTGTTTTGAAATACTGCTCTCAAATATATACTGTACATAAAAACAACCCAACAATACAGAATGAATTACAACAGGTAAAACTAATCACAAAAAATAAGTAAACAGAAATTTTGAGAATTATTATACTAGTGTTGGTAATGAATTAATAATAAAAGCGGAAATGTACTCACAAGTTACACAAATTAAGGATAATTTAGGAAGACCAATAAAGTGAAAATTATTTGTAATAAAGTTGCCCTATTTACATATTCATAATAGATTAATATAATTAAATTTTAATAGCAAGCGTTTGTGCCATCTATGATTGATAGATGCTATAGTTTTCCTGTAAGAATAAAATAGTACTAAAGAGAATAAATTATTTTTATGATTTTTATTTGAACAAGAGAAACCAAGTTCAGCCTCTAAGACAGTGCTTCTCAAGGTTGAACTTGGTTTCTTTTGTTTTGGACTGTAGCAGTGTTTCTTTCGGGCACCTCTCCGGGTGCGGTTTTTGGAAACTCGTCAGAGTTCATATTTTCTCGAGTACAGTGAAGATGAGGTGATGCTCTAAGGTAGGGCAATCATTCGTCCTGTTTGTCCTGGAACAGTCCTCTTTCATATAAATAGTCCCTTTGTCCCAACTTTCCCCCCTGAAGTACTCCATTTCAAAGTTCCCTTCTGAAACAAAGTGTCTGGGAAAGGAATACTATTCACTGTAGACTCGCACTTGTATAATGATTCAACACTCATGATGTAGAAAAAAATATACCGCGCTTCTAGTATGATGTCTGTTTTACCCGGTAAAGTGTCTGAAAATGATCTTCATGTTTTTGGAAATGCAATTTTGCCCAAATAATATTTTATCGGTTGCATCTATTAGTATTTCGTATTCAAACTGAAATTATATAATGTATGTAACGAACGGAAGATGGAGGGTAAATATTGCACTGGATGAAGCGCTTTTCAGGAATGGGATTAAATATGACTAAATATGACGATGAGAATGTAATGTATATGAGTTTTAAGCTCTATTCTTAGCATTTTGTATTGACTGGGTTTAGGTATTGGAAATGTTTCCTTTCTCTTAAACGTTAAGACTGTAACGTCTGCTGATGGATTTCTCGCACTACTGGTCCGAACGGGGGGGGGGGGGGGGGGTAACTTACGTTCGAATATTGATTACACCCTTTTCTATCATAACTGAGATACTTATTAGTAAGGGATTCCAAGTGACATTTGAAAATACGAAAAAAAAAAAAATAGTGTTCACCTTTAATGTACAACGCGAAACATATGTAACACAAAAGTTTCACATTTTGTAGAAGGGCACATCAAAGTTCGATGTCCACGTACAAAATAGGAGTATTTCTGGTCATATTTTTCGTGTTTCACAATAAAAGATGAACGCGATGTTTATATATATTGAAATGTCACTTGGATCCCTTTAGCTTCCTTAATTGAGGTTTCCTTTCAACACCAGGCGAATACCAGAATGGTACCTCGAGTTAGGACAAGTCCTAGATCTTTTATGGTTTTATAAAGAAAGCAAGTAAGCGTCGAAGACAAAACAGACTGTAACTTCAAAAGATATAAAAAACACATTTTCTAATACGTTTTTCAACAGATCAAACATTCAAATATATTTTTCCTTTCTGAAGACAATAAAGAACACAAAAGAAACTCGTTAAGGCACTGTTTTCTCAGAGATTGTACAGTAGGGTTTCTGTAGTTTGATACATATGGGACAGGGTCTTCTCGGATTATAAAAATTATTGTCAGACTAGCGAAGAAGACGTAAAACAAAGGACAGAATCATTATTGAAGAGGATTGAATTTGACTTGAAGGACCATTTGCCTTAGATAGAACCTTTGTGATAGTGATCTTTGGTATTTAATATTTATAACTATAATTAATGGTTATAGCTAATCGAACTCTGTATTTGTGTTGAGTTCAAAGACCCGTCAAATCTATATAAAGATATTTCTAGAAGTGGTATTTGATATTGTATACATGACGAAATTCTAGATAAAGATTGTCCTTTCAATTCTACTAATCATAGCTGCCCTAAATTTAACTATCCTGTTTCCTAGAATTGTTAAAACTTGTCCTGGATAGCATAAGAAACGGTTTTGTGATCTTTATCAACCATAATGAGATGCTGGTTTCGTGTAGACATATTTCCCATTTTATTGTTTTTTTAAGCAACTTTTATAAGACCCAAAAGAAACTAAAGAAAATAGACAAAATGTGTACAATTGCTAACCATTGAGAAAATGGTTTTACATTTTCTATTACCATGTCGTGATGCACGCTAGACCATTGAAATTCAGTTCGTTAGTTGCGCAATAAAAATGCAAGAAGTACATTTTTTTTATGATGCTTATGTGATTTTATTATATTGTAGATTTTCTACAGCATTTCTATGGTAGTTTTGATACGAAGTGATGAGATACAGAACGTCTACAAGATTGGATCAAGCTATATATTTTGATTTCGGTGCAAAATAAAATAAAAAACTTACTTTGTCATTGTTTCTGAAAATGTTGTGGGGAATTGGGGTGGCACTATTTCGGAGAAGGAATAAATTACGCTGCACATTTAAGCACATATTGCAGTTTTTTCCAGCAACAAAAGTTGCAAAACATTTTTTTTACCTATTTTGACTCCTCGCGCTTTATCTATCAAACCATGTCAAATAAGAAAAAGATAGAAGAGGCACCATCTATTGCTGAATTCTAGGAACTAACATGTCTATTTAAATTTCAGCAGGAGCTATACGTATATTCAATATTTAGGTCTCGTTTCCGGAAGCATTAATCTATATGTTTTTTGTTTTTTACCTCCGTGAACTAAATAAAATACCAGGAATTTACTAGCATAATTTTATTAAATGTAAGTGATTTTTTTGTACTATGCAGAAACATTTTTTTTTTATCTTTTTTGGCAATATTCTTTATTACGATTTCTTTCGTCTTTCTGCTTGCTGTTTATTCAAATAAAATAAATCATTTTTACATAAAACGGAAACACTGTGACTCCGTAATAAAATTCAGGGAATGGCCAATCAACTTCTTAGAAACAATAATTTCATTCGAAAAGAAAAATAATGCAAGAAGATTGTGAAGACTAACCGTTATTTTAATAGTACAGTAAGAACAAGGGCGTCGTCAGGAATTTTACCAGGGGGGCAATATTAAAAGAACATTATATACATATAAAATAAAATCATATATAAAATAAAATATATCATTATAAAATATTATATAATTCAGCTTCATTCTATATCTCATCAACAATAGACTCAAACTTTCAAATATTAAAATCTTAATTTCCAATTTATATACCAACGATATAAACACATAAAATACTTAAAGATTCCATTTATTGTATAAAATAAAATTATTTTCTCCCGCACATCTGCAACAATCCATCCAGATATATAAAGCAAAGTACGTATTGGCTTTCCTGCATACCCGTATCATGTGTGTGTGTGTGTGTGTGCGCGCGCGCGTCACTGTCACAGATATGGGAGAAATTTACAGATGAACGATGATGAAGAGGAGCAAGTTATACTCATTTATTTATTACCTACGATTACAGAACGTTCATTAGACTACAGTTTACTATTTTCTTAAGATAAGAAAAAAATAATTTATAGACGCGCAATTTCATTAAACATCATTTTCTGGTTAGTTAGGGGTTTTCTCCTTCTAGTAGCACTACCGTTTGTAACGGCAAAGCAAGAAATTACACATCAAGAAATGACTGTATTAACACTTTTTGGTGTACCAGGGCGACAACTATTTGTTTGTGTTTAATCAACACAAACAAAACGTTGTTGATTTCGGTGATTCAACACAATGGATGTATATTTAATGCTGATTCAACACAATATTAGTACTATCATAGTGTTGAATCACCGAACTCACACAACAAACGGTGTTAACAAAACTTGGTAGTCTCCTCAGGACACCGAAAAGTGTTTAAATTAACACAATCAATTTTTGTGGAGTATCGAAGTCGGCATTTATGGAAAGGTGGAAATTCCCAGCACCGAAACCTACTTTCCTTCCTACTTTCTAGGGCAGAACTTGCTCATAGTTTGCTGAACAATATAAAATCATTTCAAACATAATATAAAATTGAAATCATCATAATTTTCAAATGAACTTAATGGAATCTGAACTCAAAACACACTACAATTTTTTTTTAACAGTGACTTCTCAGTAACGCCGGACACTAACGTATCCATCATCTTTGAATAGTAAGGATCATCAAATGCCTGGCGTGTTAGAACTCGTTGTTCATTACAATGCAAATTAATGTGGTGTGATCAATGGCTATTAGATAAGTTGAAGTCACAAAAACCGAGGTGGCATAACATTGTGAGCCATAGAGATCTTTGAATAATTGAGGCAAATTTAAAACGGTGAGTAATAGTACTTTTATCAAATCCTGTGTTGGATGTCAACAACTACAGAAATAACATATTTTAACAAGTATTAATGGATTATATATGCGAAAGAATTCCTATGAAAGAAAAGGTTTACTAGGTAAACTCTCTGTTATGTATTCCCACAGCATCATCCCTTTGGCCTGAGCTAAAATTAAATAAAGACCTGTCAAAAATTCAAATTCAGATTCGCTTTGAGAGCCCTTGGTAATCAGGCTCAATTTTTTTAAAAAAAATATTAATGGACAAATCACAATCAACCATGGCATTTTAGAAAATGGGTTGGATAATTCTTAAAAATATCTATCAAATGAAGTTATCAATAATTTGAAAATATTTGTTATTGATGAGAAATTTGAAGTCCTTGGGCTATGGCCGCTTACGTCGTTGACCTTTAAATATCTCCTGTAAAAGTATTAGCTTCAAAATATATAAATAAAACAGTTCATTTCATTAATATTAATGTTAGATGAGTCACTTTTCAAAATTTCAGTGTTTTTCTTGATTTCGTTGATTTAAAAAATTAAATTTAAAATTATTTTTTAAACAAAGTGTATATTACGATTGGCTTATAGATGCTGTTTAAACTTTGCATATAAATGCGTGCGTGTGTGTGTCAAAGCGAAAGAAAGAAAGAGAGAGTGTGTGTGTTCTGTTTTATTGGCTTTCTAAAGGAACTGCTTCAACTCCATAAAACAGAGTACGTTCACAAGAAATAAAAGTCGCATAATAGTACAATAATAGCATTCGTGTTTTCACTTTCGATATTTTCACATAGTTTGTATTGTGGGTTTAAATTGGCGTATTTGTGGTTATATAGATTGAAATGAATATAGTTCAGATCCCAAATAGCTTCTTATGGAATGCATGTAGTGAGAAGCATAAAAACATACACCACATATCGTCGCCTCCACTACAAAGTAACCTATCTCAAAATTTGGCTGTTTTGAGTTAGAACCGTCAGGATGTATGGCATTTTGTGTATATTTTCTTGTCTCAAATCGACGTATCTCACTGATAAGTCGTTCAAAGTTATTAACAAAAATAGGTTACAAGAACATTAGTAAGAACGTAAAAGTACTTTTTTTTTAAATAGCTCTGCTGAAATGTTTTAAAAATGTAAGATACGTCACTTTCTGATGGGGGCGACGATACATGAAAATAGAATGGTATAATGGTATAAAATCTGAAATCCAGTGGGCCAAGTGTCTCCCTGCCGACGCCCTTGGAGTTTACCGCCCCAAATCCACAAGAACACCTCCAACTTAAAAAAAAAATACAGTCAAAAATGGATAGAAACCGTCAAAAAAATTGAATTTACGCCTTCCCCCCCCCAAACTGAAAATCCTGGCAGAATCCATGATGATCTCGGTGTTCAAGAATCAGTTTTGTGAAGAAGATTCATACCTGAAGGTCTGGTTAGTTTGTCTCCTGTGGTTTAAGCACTGGCCGAATTAACGAATATTAACAATAGGGGGATATTCAAAATCAGTTTCACTCCTAGCTCCCCGGTCTTACATTTGTTATTTGTTCTACCACAAAACCTCACCAAGACATTCCATAATATGAACTTAAAAATTACCCATTTTGTATTAATTTATTTACCGAATTTCAAATTTACATTTGAAGTAATATGGCGTAGAACAAATAATCTGTCCGGAATAATGTTTGTTCTAAAGCGTGTAATGCACTGAAACCTGAAACGACGATAATTCACATGTAATTTGATATTTTAGGGCCCTAACTAGCCAATGATCGTTGGAATACTGTATTTAGTGTTTAACCCAGAAAGCTGAAAACATGACAAGTATGAAAATGTTAACATTATTGCAAGTTGGAAACCTCAACCGTCAGAAGTTACGAAAGGCAGGAAGAAACAAAAAAATAAATTCCAGGAAATAGCAGACATACTTAACGACTAGAAAGACACCCCTCTACATACCAGGAAAATAGAAACACCACAGCTGGCATCTCAAACTTACAACAAATGACAAAAATGAATAGAATATTTTTACAATGTTGCAATTAAACAATACAGAAATCTCAAATGTTTGCAAAATTGTTTTCTTCAAACGTAACTGATAATGAGAATCTTTTATGAAAACAAAACAAAACCGAATAGTTATTATAGTACATTTTACCAATGCAAATTCTTCGCCTTGATCAACACAAGACTGAGGCAAATATCTAACATTTGTTATAGAATATTACCAAAGTCAGTAATTTCATCTGAAACCTCATTACCTTATTTGTTTTTCACCCATACATAAATTAAGAAATGTTCTTGCGCCAAGTTAATTGAAAACAACAGGAAAAAAAACTTAATGGTGAACATTCTGTGATTCAATTTGGTTTAAGGAACCACGGATAGCTTTCACATTAGAAACGGAAAACATGTACTTACAGTTCAGGAAACTTAGAATTCGTAGTTCGGAAAACCAAAACTTACCTATAACGAGAAAGAAGAAAAAATTATATCAGTATTTTTTGACGAAAACAAATTTATGTTTGGTAACACTAAACAATAAATAAAATACATTTCTTGTACATTTTAGTTGTACATACCATCCATAAAATTGTCCTGTTTTTTGTGAGCAAAGGAATTTTAAAATGGTGCACAACAAGGTTTCGAATTTTCGAGAACAGACCTAGATCAGTGTTTAGTCTTGGCCCTGACCGACTTCATTTCAATACCAACCGAAAGGACCCGAAAGGGAAAACAATCGGGTAGCCCATGTATAGCGTGTACAGTGATTTGTAGTGGGAATGTATATTTATGTCTCAATTATATCAGATTTGGTTAAAAGATATTGTATCCATAAAGCGGCAACGTATTTTACGTACAAACGTATTTTATGAATGTCACGTTGAAAACGATGATTGTACAGAGATAAGACCGTGATCCTGGAATACAGATAACGAATCGTTAAGACTATTTGTAGCCATATAGAATTCTTAAATGGTACAATCGAAAACAAAAGTTCGGCAGAACATTTGAAGCAATCCAAGGTCAGTTCATACTGGATTCCTCGACAGATGGACGAAGATAAGAAGGACCTTTGCATGCCAACTTCCAGTGTTCTTATGGTAAGGAATTGTACTACAAATGGCCAATTGTTGGAATCGAGAGCAAAGCCTCTATTCCCTCTTTAATCCAGAAACAAAAATATAACTCCTTCACATTAAAATAAAGTATTTCAAGCCAAGCTCTTCTTCCCAAGATAACCCACAAGCAAATGTGAAATTAAAAAATTGAAATTTTGAAGTTGTGACTACAGATAATTCACACACACACTGGTACAAATATAGTCAATGCATTTTTTTAAAAGCGAAAATGGACGGATTTGATATGCATCTCAGAATGTTGCTATATATTGTGATTTTTCCATTACGCCCATATTATGACTGCTCAGTTTTCGTCTTAATTAAAACAAACAGAACAATTGCACATCATTAAGCCAAGATAACTAAAGAAACTCACTTAAAACTCATCTGTTAATATCTACAGGTGATGTTAATACAGAAAATATTTTTTTTTTCTACTTTTCGACATCACTTCTCTGCACAAACATCAACAACAAAGTTGTACAACTTAAACGTAATTTCTTAATTTTTCAGTGTCTCTGAAACAAGCTTGTCTATAAAAACAAAAGAGAGAAAAAGGCGCCAAAGGATAATTCTGTTATTGGTATCTGTGTGTGTGTGAATGGAACTACTGCGGACGTAGAAAAGATATTCAATCTGTATTCCATCGTCACCATTATCTCGTAGAAACTCGAGAGACCATGACGTGTTTTGTTTCTGTTTTAGTTGGTACTATGACTCATGCTCTCTACCTCCATCTCTCTCTCTCTGTACCTCTCTTTCTCCATGTATGTGTGTGTGTCACTATTCTCTTCGTTGTACATCGCTTATTCAATGAAATCTTGATATTAGATTATCTCCTAATGCTTTGAGAACAGATCATATACTTCTTTAATTTTTTTTCTCTAACCCGCACGGTTTCAACAGGAAACTCCCACATCATCCCATAATGACAAAAAGAAAAAGCACCATATATATTGTCTCCATAATCCGATACAACAATGACATTTTCTCTACAAGAAGACGAAGAAAAACGAAAAAGAAAAATCTTTCTTCAGATCTAGCAACAATGGATGCTATAAATAGCTACTTTCCGTAGTTCAAGGACCGCGTAACATAATACTAGAAGGGAGAACAATTGTTTCTCTATCATAGCGGCCGATTCGAACATCATTTCGTCGCTTGTTATCTTTCTTTTCAAGACATTTTACATTTTCCAAGCCGTGACAAGAAAAGTCTCGTAATGGATCATGCGGGTAGATGTAATTAAGACCGTAGTTCCATCTAGTGTCCAACGAATTGGTTTTTGTTTAGGTACTACTCATGAGGTTGTATGTATAATTTTCAAAGCGATTCCAGATTCTCCATTATGCATGATTGACCTCATTGTTGTCTCTTGCTCTTTTTAGAGCCCGTGTCCCAATATTTTTTGTCTCTTTTTTTAATTTAATTTTGTGCGCTTGTCTGTCCGCCCGTAGCGCAGGCTAGTGGCTCAATCAAAGGAAGTAAATTTTAGTCTCGGTTATAGAGTTGAGTTGCGACATTGGTTTTAGACTGGAGTCCAGCAACCTGGATTTATGCGATCGGGTCTAACCTGATGACACTAAATCTAACAGACCCGTTAATTTCGTAAACCTAACAGGACATTTAACTTCGTAAACTATTTACATTGTGTTTATAAATAAGGTCTTTAGAAAGATACACGGTCCCGAATTGGCACAAGCTGACTGGAGAATGAAGAAGCATGCATAAAATAGAACTCCACAGACTGTACGATTCACCTGATACCGTAGGAATAATGAAACGACAGCTACGATAGGCAGGCCTGGGAATCCGGATATAAAGAGGCAATTGGGAAGACTGAGACGTCATTGGGAAAACAATTTGAGAAGGGATCTTCGAATGAATGAATTTTATCTATTGCCTTTAGGCATCTAAGGCTCAGGCCAGGATAGGAAAGAGGTAAGGATATGGGAAAGTGTCTGCCAGGGCCCAAGTTGAAGGTAGCATTATGCCCAAGTCCAATGGCACTGGCTTATACCCCGATAGCAACACAGCGTGTACTGAATGTGTAGGCTCAAGACAGGTAGGAAGCGTTCGCACATCAAACGTTAGAAGGAACTTCCGTATGTCAATATATCTTAATATCAATACGTCCACCATGAGATTGTTACCGCGACGGGAATTTACCGTCGTCCAGAAGTATTCACTAGTTGAAGAGATTACCACTGATTGGGAATTCCTCGTAAAGAAATTCTGACCTCCACAGGAATCCCTCGTTTCAACCTAAGAGATTTTTGTACCAAACTATGAAATAATCCCTCTTATTTGACCAAGATGAAAACATTTAAGAATAATACATGCCACGAGAGACTATCAAAGCACATTACACAAGGTTATGAGTAAAACAAGGTTTATACATGTACAAGAGGTTAGATATATATGATTGTACTTGTTTTCTATCACAGCATCATGAGAAATGTTTTTCTATAACAAAATGAATACAAAATTATGCACCTTGCATCTCGCCGGTCAAAGAACGTCATATACAAACACAAGTAACACGCGCACCATCTCCTGAGTTTATCCGTGTGTAGGCCATTTAAACTTCAAAATTCATAATTTTATTGTCGACAAAATGAGTTTTCGACAAAACGTGCTTGTCGATCAAACGTACTGTCGATGAGTTATTCTGCCGACAAATTGAGCTGTCGACGGAACGTGCTTATCGGCCAAACGTATCTGTCGTCAAAGTGGTGTTGACAAAATGATTGTAAATAAAGCAATCGAAACTCCCTCCCACTAATTAGCTTAAAGAAAATAACATACTTGACTTTCGAAATGATTGAAAGAGCTCTTCCAATGAGATATCCTGATGATTGGTAGGTCAGTCGTAGTAGATTTAGCTGTTGTCCTTTCATTTTTTGTATTCTTACTTTTCCTTATGGAGTGGCATCGAAGCTGGAAGGGATGTGAGAGCGCCCGTTGCAAGAGAGTAAGCCGGAAAGAGAGGTTAAAGTTTGCAGGTCGCTCAAGTTCACATCAGTGTGACTATACTCAGATATCTTTGTGCCTGACAGTCAAAGTGGCAATGAGTCAAAAGAGAAATAAAATCTTTCGCTTGCCTGTAATTAATGGATTTCAGTGAGAAGGTATGCCTAGCAGAAGTAAGGTCAATTATAAAGATATGAACGAAAAAGGGGATTCCATTTATACTTTTTCTTTACTGAATTTGTTACAATTTTTCTTGAAATCTTAATGCATATTGTGGCTACTGCATCGGACAGCTAATCTGGTGACCCGGGTTCTAATCTCGCCGGAGTTATTTTTCTTTAGAAAAAATAACTTTCTTTTTTATACATATACGTATCTTCAAATTATATAAAGTTCACTAACCTTTGATTAGGTTAATTCAGATTCGTTTTTTTTTTTATTATTGACCACGCGATCCGCTCTAATTAATGGCAACGGTAATAGTAGGTTCTGGTGTCGATTCTGAAGCGATACGTTCTATCCCTAACGAGTCGTAATTTTCTTTGTTTGTCCATTATCAGCTAAAAAAAAAATAATAAAAAATAGGACAGTACTTTCCTTATTTTTCGTTTCATTTCATTATACCATATAATAATATTTTGTACAAAGCGGTAACGTCGTGGTCTTTGGATCGGTCATGAGTTCGTAGCCCGCAGCTCAGTGGTAGAGCGTTAGTTTAGCATTCGGGAGGTCGTAGGTTCAATTCTCCCGACCGACCATCCTGGCTAAGTTTTTCAGTGGGTTTTCTGTCACATCAGGATAATGTCGGATGGTAACACCTTGGCTGACAACTTCCCGCATCCGTTTCTCTTTCCTATCCCGGCCCGAGTCTTAGATGCTTGAAGGGTATAAATAAAATATTCGAGTTCGAAGCCCGCGGCCGAAGTTTCCCCAGGGTCTCCCTCAGATTCACCAGGGGTGTGCCGAGTGTTACGGTAATTAAGGCTATGGCTGATACTTTCCTTATCTTCTACCTAACTCATCCCGATCTGAGCCAAAAATGCCAAAAGTTCATAAATAAATTTTATCCGAAGCAATTATTACGTAATACATATTGTTACTAGTCCGCTCGTTTGTACTGTCAAATAGTTCTTTACAGCCGAAGGAATTTTAAATAACTGTTAACTTTTAACCATATTTATACTAATTATTCGCGAAGAGAATATGTAACTGAATCTCTAAAAGCTCCGATAATTACGTACAATAGTTTTCCGACAGTTATAATATGAAGTACTCTACCAAGTCCTAACGGCAGTCTAACGCTCTACTATTCAGATAAGAAGCTACAGAAAATTAAGTTAGTCTAAAATGGTGCTTTTGCACTGTTTTCTTCTTTTAAGTTGGGAACAAATAACTTCCAT
>JAGDQP010048781.1:0-13815 GCA_022664845.1 Lepisma saccharinum
TTCCTCCCACTTTCTTCATTCCACCAATTCATCCTATTATCATCCATTCGGCCTAAGCCAAAGTTAACTAAAGACCTTAAAAATTAAATTCAAATTCACTTGAAGTGCAATTTATTGTTGCAGTGTCGCTCCTCTAAATATTTGCAAATGAACTCTATGTGGAAGGGAAAAGTATGTTTAAAAGTTTCATTACGATTTTGTTAACATCAGATGTTTGAATCGCAATTACTGGGTCACGGCTAAGACCAAAATTGTGTACTTTTTCTAATGTATTCAATTTCTGATACAATTGACTAACCAAAGACTGTGAAATTGTGTATCGGAAGTTTTTAATTTGGGTTGAGGAGAGTTCCCTTGAATATTAGGCAATGCCACGTAACATTGCAGCTGTGCTGGAATGCATAATTGACAGGCGTTTACAACAAGCTTTAGCTATTTTCAAAATGGGACTGTAACCATCTTGAATTTCCAAATTAGAAACTTTTAAAAGCTGATTTCTAAATTGTCATGAGGTACACGCAATTCTTCAAAGTCCCAAATGGATTGGTCTATTGGAAATGAGTAAATTTGGATACAAGATTGGAACCAAAACAGAAAATCCAGACAGTCAAATGAAGCCGTCATAATAGGATAAATGTTGTGATACGACCAAGAACAGTCGGATTAAAATTTTCACCGCTAGATGACTCTACAAGTATTCCTTGCAATCTGCGTGTGGGTTGTAACTAGACAACAATTCGTAATACCATGACTGTATCCTAAGTAAATACGAGTAAATAAATGCATAGAATTATTCCGGAAACAAATTTTGCTGCTGGAAAATCTTTAGAGGTTCAGCACCAAGCAATTTAGGCACTTACAATAACTAGAGCTACATTGTAATATTATGAACAAGTTTTAAACCAAAAAGCGCTATCAGTGTTAGTCTAGTTATTGTTTGTGTTTGTTAGTTGAAGGCAAATTAAAGGTATTATTACTGTTACTAATAATGGGAAAATATATTACTCTTATTTCAATAAACTACAATACATACACATCACAAACAAATGGAAAAGAGTTATGTTTAACTCAATAAATAAGACGTTATGTTCTTTCTTATTAAAAAAACACCTTTAGAGACATTCGCGCAGATAGCAGAGAATGGCTTAGCAAAATAGTTTTCATATTTGAATTTGCGTGCATAAATTTTTGTTAATAGCAAATTTATTGCAGTTTATCCAAATTGCAGATGAGTTTTCGGCGAAGTTATAGAGTTCATTTCACGTACCTCAACAAACATGCTTTAACTGAAATAGCGACACTAGGAAAAACAGCGCTATGACGTAATGTTTTCTTCATGTTTATGTTTCGTTTTCTTCGTCATCTTTGCTTACGTTATTTTGTTTTGTTTCGTCTGTACAGTGAAGTACGTTATCAATTTGATTCTGTGCCACTTATCAGTTTTCTCCGTGCAGATGTTCAGAATAACTACAAGAAATCAGTACAGAGATATGTCGAAGAACGATATACATTAGAGCAGCGTTTCTAAACCTTTTTCATCCTGCGACTCCCTTTGATGATATCTTCGTAGTTCTCAATTCTTTGCGCACATGTGCAGAATGAGAAAACAGTTTCTTTTCATAACAGTGCATGCAATTCTGATCAAGTGAGTTTGGTACCACCATCTGCATCCCTTATTGTAGCAGAAATGGGAAATACTGGGGATTCCGATCCATAATTGACAAGAGGAAATTTGTAAGTCGTATATAACTTAGTTTATATCTTCGGGGTTTAGGCAACGCACACCTCACACTCTATACGGTTTTGATCTAGTATTTTCTTATCACTGGAAGTTTAGTCCTGTTAGTACCTTGCTGGACAACTGAACAACCCGTGTTGAAATTTCACATCAGGCTTCTACCTTTTTCTTCATTTGCTTCCAGTATTCCTGAAAAACTGAATGATTTTATACTTCCGTCAAATCGGTGATGTCGGGAATTTGTTAGTTTTTGTAGCATTTTTAAAAACCCTTATGCAATTCTTTTTATTTAATATAATTCGAAAATTAACCTTTGTTTTTGCAAGATCTTTACGGTAATTGGTTAGTCTCTATGCTTCAAATTACATTTTGTACTTAAAAAAAAAATATATATTGCATTATGATAGTTTGCAAACGGCTTTTTCCTTTCCCTTTTATTAATGCAAATTAATCTCAATTTTAATGTTTTGTGCTAAAAAAAATAATCCGAGAATCAACGTGATTTTGCGTTAACAATATCTGTAAAGTGTTGGCGGTCCACCACAACGCAAACACAACAGAAACATTTTCTTAGTCGGAAGAAATACCTTCTATCTTATGAAAAATCAAGTTCTTACTTTTGCTATTCTTGGTATTCTTTGAAGTGCATTCCAAATGGGCAATTTATTTCTACATGTCATGAATCGGTGCTCTTACCTGTCTTCTCTGTTTCTTTACATATATCGCATATTGAATCTTGAGCTATCCCATATTGATACAAACGTTCTTTTTCTTTGATAAATATCATTAATAATGATTTAGAAAAGCGAAATTTGATCAAATTAAAGGCCAATTTCTATTACATTGTTATATATTTTTTTATTTTATTGTGAACGTATTTTCTTTTGTTATTATATCATATATTTCTCTTCTTGAATACTGATCTATAGGTTTCCATGTCAAGAGTGAGGATCCTATTTTGGCAAATACCTCTGTCAAATAAATCAAATATGTTGCCACGTTAATATATTCATCGGGGCAGTCAATTCCATCTGATTATAGATTGTGTTATATAAACCGTTGGAAAACGAATCTTCATATTCGCACAAAATTTGATTTGTCCGATGCCAATACAGCTTCCAGATGTAACTGTTCCCTGTGAATTTTAAGACGCTGTACCTTCCACAAAAATATCCCGTGAACTTTCTTATACCGACAAAGAATTTTACCGACAAAGCAGATTTGCAACAGATAAGTACATTTGCTAAAAATGTAAACATTTAAATACTTAATTCTTGTTGAGAACCTCCTGAAAAATACTTATTTGCCTAAATTGCCATTTAGAACAAGTTGATCCCAGGATTTACGCCACATTTTAATCATTTTTGTAATCCTCAATTTACTTCCGGAATTATCATTCACTGAAAATATTTCCCAATTTTTACCAAAATAAGAGCTGATGAAAATGGCGGCAGCAAGCTCTTGATGACAATGTTATGCATAGCTACTATTCTCATTCTGCGCATGTGCAGAACTCAAAACTGAAAACTATTTACCTAGTCATACGAAAGATATCTGAGTTTTCCTATATTTCAATAAAACAGCATGAAATACTAAAACTTCTACGGAATTTTACTGGGAAATCCTAACGACCGTTACAAAATTTTAACAGTGT
The DNA here is from genome assembly GCA_022664845.1 of Lepisma saccharinum. NCBI lineage: Eukaryota > Metazoa > Arthropoda > Insecta > Zygentoma > Lepismatidae > Lepisma > Lepisma saccharinum. The sequence goes on from JAGDQP010048781.1 coordinate 3,393, forward strand.
AGAAATATCTACTGAAAACCAGTAGCACTGGAGGACTATAGTCTTACATCAGACCCGGTAAGTCGCCATGGTAACCCGCCGTGTTACAGTCTAAACAAGCGGATGTTTAGCAGTAAGTTTGTAGTGTTCAATATTCAACAACTCGTTATGGTGTTGCGCTTTGTGCCAAATTGTCATCATTGCAATGAAGGAGAGACGTGTTGCGTTTTTCCTGTTTCCAATGAACTCAAACTAGGAAATGAAATTACGTACGGAAGGAGCCAATTACGTAAGTGAACAAATTTCTCGCAATGCCATTCAACGCCATTTTGAATACGTTGATATGATTATGAGGATAATTCATCGTTCATTGTTGAGTTCTTCATTTAAAAAAGTGATAATTATATGTAGAAAGCTTATACTGAGGTTGCTAATTCGGTTATAGTTAAGGACACACACTCAATAAGATAAATACGAGTGCTAAAACGAAACCCTTGTACCGTATGTATAGCTGCGCAAACTGATATTGTAGGTAAAGTATAGCATAAATCAAGATTTCGAAAGGTAATAACAGTACCTTTGTATGCGTTTCACAAAAACATAAATTACCGGAATAAAAATTAACTACTTATTATATTTACTGTTCATCTGTCCTTTCTTGCACTTTCCCTCGTATGTGTCCCAAATCTCTGTCATATGTAAGCAAACATACACATTTGGACTCCAGATCGTTTTCTACTCTTTCAGTCACTTTCCGCTCGTCACCGAAATAATCAACAGTTCAAAAAATATTAACAGCCATTATTTCCACAACTGGATTTCTACTTTTCTGCTATCAAACTTACTGTTTGTTTAGACTTGATCTTCGCCGTTGCTATGGTAACCAACCGGATGTGGCGTCAAGACTTTAGTTCTCCATAGTAGAATGAGTCACAGTCACAGCAGTGGTAATTGTAGTAGAAATAGTAATATCGTGAAAGGCATTTTGAAGTCTAAAACCCCCAGTTTACTCTTATTTATTTGATATTCTTAAAATCGCTATAATAACTTGGTGTTTTCTTTTCTTTTTTTTTTTAGCTTTTGGATTGAAACTTTTTGAGGTGTTACTGTCATTATGCAATACCCATTAAGAATGTAAACTCATTTTTTTAATGCACATACCCCTTTCTTTTCCTGTACAGTTCAAACTTCCTTATGAGAGACAACTTTGCAATTATTACCCAAAAGGTGTTACATTTCGTTCCAGGTAAAGTTCGAGGAGGAAAGAGAAGGGGAAAAGAATTTTGTGAATAAGAAGGAGGAAAAAACAAAGCCAGAGAAGGGTCTTGAAAGAGACTAAGGGTAAATATGCTGTTATGTGATTGAGTTCAAAAGAAGCCTTTTCAACACAGAGAAACCTTATCGGTGATAAAAATCTTCGTGTCACCAGGATTATATTTCTCCCCCACCCCACCCACCCCCAAAAAAGAAAAGAAAATAAGAACAATGATGGAAGTGTCGGTCGAGTTATACAGTCTTCCACACACGCAATAATATGAACGTAAAAGTGGGGAAAGGGTTTCCGTGTAAATAATACCATAAGACAGCACAAATAATTTTATAGTATGACATTAGGGTAGCCTCGATGATAGGCTACTGTTTTCGAAGGCTCTGATCTGGGACTACCCGTTTTAGAATTATTATATTAAAATAGCCGGATAATCAAGGTCATTGAACTCAAATCTGAAATCAGTTTCTATGTGCTTTCATTGAACCACTAGAATTAACTTTTAGAATGGAGAATGTTAACCGAATGAAGAGGATCTGCCAATTACCAGTTTTAAAAAATGTTCATATACCTCGAAGTCCTGAACCAAATCTGAAGACAATTTCTGTCTCTATATGCGTTGTTTAGGGCGCGAGCCTCCTGTACAACTGACGGACGGAAATAATGTTATTAGGAAAGCCAAACTATTGTTGGTGGGGGCTCAAAGTAATATTAACAATTTCAATTAATTTAAATTAACACAGAAATAATTACAGCTACCGTGACGGGACTCGAACTCGGATCTCCCAGTTCCCGGCTAGTTATTCTATCCGTTACACCACCACAACATGGCCAAATTCTCTGTGTATATGCAATGTTCCTCTCGCCTAGACACACTCTCATTGCTGGTTACGAGGCCCAGGCACCCTAGGACATGCGGAGATTTTTTTAGTTGAGAGATCTTTCTGTTTCCGTGCAGTTCGAAAGAATACTGCGCGATCCGGATCCGAATCCCGGTCACGGTAGCTATCTATTCTTCTGGATTAATTTCATCGTTTACCATACACAAGGTAATTTGTGAAAAACGTAAATAATATCAATTCTAATTAATGCATAAATGTCACCATTAGAAATTAATAATCAACACCAGGTACATCATCTTCCGATTGAATTGATAAAACATAAGGTCACGTACGGAGTTCAGTTATTAGGATTATCAATCGAAAGATCCCGGAAACGATTCCGCCGGCCACCGTTTCTAGCTGAGTATTTTATAGGGTATTTCCTCAGTCACACGAGGCAAAAGGGATGGTACTTAGATACTAGGATCTGGACTACTATCTTTCAATATCCCTTGCCCCAACTTATTCTGATCTGAGCTGATATATGCCTAAATGTCATAAACAAAAATGTAAAAAATCCCAGCAGACCGGTACTCTTCCGTACGTAGCCTGGAACTATCGAGGAATTGTGTTTGGTAATTGCGTGACATGATGGCACAGATTTCATTACATCTTTTCTGAAATTGACATTTTGATTTCTTGGCATCAGCGCAATGCTCATTTACGCCACTTTAATACAGCCCTAAAATAAACAAAATATTGCTGAGTTTAAGGATAATCTAAAGCAACGATCTCCAACAAAAGATGGCAGCACTATCCCCGTATATGTCAAATGTATTTTCATTGTTAAACGAAATTTCATTGCTGCTCCTACAAATTCCAGCCTAGAGAGTTCAAACTTTCAGGGAAGAAAGTTCATAACCAATTCAAGAGCATGATTGATGCCGATTTTTTATTTTCTTTTTTGTTCACTGTTGAAAGAGCTTCATTTTTATAGGTTTCGATATTCACAACAACAATGAAGCTATTTCAACAATGAAGGAAAACGAAAATAAAAAATCAGCATCAACCAGCTCTTGAATTGGTTATGCACTTTCTTCCTTGAAAGTTTGAACTCTCTAGGCTTGAATTTGTGGGAGCAGCAATCAAATTTCGTTTAACAATGAAAATACATTAGACATATACGGGGATAGTGCTGCCATCTTTTGTTGGAGATTATTGCTTTAGATTATCCTTAACAGTAGAGTGCTCCATACCTCCATCTAAAACAGTTGTAACGTTTGGTAAGTAGCAAAAGACTTTGTTCACCCTATATTCATATTTCAGTCAATGTATGATAGTGACTTGTGATTAAAGGTAAACGCCATCATTCTTCAAGAAGTTCAATATTAATAGGAACGGATAGGTCTTACAACATGTCATTATTTTTTTCATCATTATCATTACCGCAGCACGGATGTTAAGACACGAAAATAGGATGGAAAATCTTAAGAATAGTCACTAAAAATTGCAAATCAAAATGTTGGAAAATTCAATTGGAACTGAGAATGCAAAACATTGGCAAATTCGAAGGGAGAAATTGACGGCTTCCTTTTGTTTAAACAGCGACTAGAGCTAATAGGTTAGTTCGTCACTCAGCAATCAAAAAGTACTATCTAGAGGGATTCCGCCAGGATTTTCAATTTTGGGGGTGTAAAGTCATAATTGGGAGGGTGTACAAGGAGTTTTTGCACGGTTTATGTCAATTTTTGACCGTAATTTCTTTTAAAATTGGATGGGGGCCGCTCTAGACTTTGGGGGGGTGACACCCCTTGCAGGGAGAGTCTGGCAGAATCACTTATTATCTCCGGTATCCGGTGAGGGAACCGCATTGAACATAGTGGTTTCATCCACATTCAAGCAATAAATCCTGAACTTAGGATATTATCTCCATCCAGTGAAATACAATGACAAACCACGATCCTATTTAAGACAATAGAAAACCATTGTCGCTTCACCTCATCAGATATCTTAGGTGTCTCTGTAAGAAACTGCGATTATGTAAAGATCATTGTTTGACTTGTTTTTTTAACAGTTCAATTTGTTAGAAATATACATTCTTTAACATGACGGATAACCTCTGGTGTGTAACCGACCGATTTGTTCTTTGAATGGACGAAATTTTAGAGATCGAGCATAGTGTAATTAATACATAATAGCACAGGGGTATGGCCACTGGAAGGGGGAACATTTGGGGACCGAGCCCCTACAAATTAATTCTGTTGCGCCTAAGAGAAATTTGTCCTCCATTAATTTCTATCCACAACGATTCCGATGTTTTCAATGCTTTTCTGAAAGAAAAATAATTTTGAGCATAAAATTAGAAGAAAAGGCTCAATACAATTAAAATCTTTCTTGACGTATTTCTTTACAATACAAAATATGTTTCCTTTTTGTGAAAATAAAATTTTATTTCTTTGTATATGATCATATAAAACAATTTTATGTATTGGCTTAGCATTTGGGAGGTCTTGGGCAGAGCTGAAACCGTGTCATTTCTGGTGACCCGGCATGACCAGAACATAGGTGACCCGGTTCGAAGCTAGACCCGAATGGCCCGGTGACCCGATCTGGGAAATATAATTAACTGGGAATTTCGATGTATTTTTCGTGTTCTAGGGTAACAACTCTGGCCCTGGTCACCCCTGAAAGAAACACTGTTCAAACGCTAGGAGATAATTTTAAAAAAAAACTCTGCTTTGTTCTTCGGGTTACAGGGTCTAAATCGGGTCACCGGGTCCAAAACCTAGACCCGTTGACTCAGACCAAAACTTGATCCGGAGACACGTTTCAGCTCTGGTTCTTGATTCGATACTGGCGGCCGACCATCTTGACTGATGTTTTGTAAGGGGTTTCCTCAGTCGCATCAGGTAAATGCGAGATAGTAACTTCACCCGGATCCTTTCACCTACACTATCCCCAATGGACAAATAAATTCAATTTCATTGTATTACAATTACTTCCTGAACTTTTTTTTTTCGTTTTCATCTGAGAAACATTAACCAAATTCCAACTACTGTCAGTATCAATAAATTACTAATTGTGTGGGTATTCTATACTCAAACGACGTCCATATGTAGATATATGTCCATATGTAGGTATAACTTTCATTAGATATACAAAAGAAACGAGCACAGACATTTGAAAACTGTAGGATGGAGAAAAAGATTTATTAAAACAATATACTTGTCCTTGGTGAAAAAGGTTGCATTTAAACAACGTGCATACCATTTTGTGAATTAGAATTTAATCTGTGAAAATGATTATGGATACAGTAAATAGTTAATTGTTAAGATATGTGTATATTGAGGGAGCTTATTTTCAAAAAATAAAAACATGTCCAGTGGGGCAAATTTTTCAGTAGGCGTAAAAAACTGTATTTCTCTGGGAAGGCGAGCACTATAATTGTACAAATTATCTGATATCATAACTCGTTAATGTCTGTATTTACAATATCAGATAATTCGTACAATTATAGTGTTCGCCTTCCCAGAGAAATACAGTTTTTTACGCCTACTGAAAAATTTGCCCCAATGTACACATGTCCTTTTGAAAATAAGCTTCTCAATTGTCGGTATATTGCTTATATAGAAGCTATGAATATCTGTGAATGTGAAACTTTGAACAAAATGATATTCAGAAGGGATGACTATGATCCACGTGTTATGATGAATGTTTCAGATACTGTAATGTGCTAAAAATACATCCTGGAGAATAACAATTCGGCAAAGAATTGCCTGTTATTTGGATATCGCAGTAAAGAAAACTTACTTTACAACTGTGTTAAGATACAAATATAATTGTTGATGTTAATAATGCTGAACTAATCTAACTTCAACTACCAAATTTTACACAATCAAAGTGTACCAACAAGAACTCTAATTTCAATGTCCAATCGCAGAGGCATCAAATGGCAGACTTATTGCATGTACAAACAAGCTCACTTTCCAATCCTCTAGTGATTCGAATATGTAGAAATTAGTTTAGCAATAAATAAAGCTGAAGACTTTGCTATCGAAACGATCAGAGATTCCACCAGAATTTCCTCCAGAATTTTCATTTGGGAGGGGGCTATAAAGACAAAATTGGGAGGGTGTAAGTGAAGTTTTGCACGGTTTCTTTCGACTTTTTTTTTAGCGCAAAACTTTTGAAGTTAGGGGTCGAGAATTTGGGGTGACACCCCCCACAGCGCAGGGGGGGGGGAGCAGGCGGAATCACTGATTTATATGTAAGTGATTGGTTGTAATATTCGATTATCCTCGATGACTATTTCCTGTTTCTATTCCAGGCCTTTACTGGAGGGACTATAAAGTGTATTCACTGTCAGTGACGTTGTAACTACACCAGAGATTAATCCTATATTTTTAATATCCTGCAGCGAAAATTTCCTTTTCACTCATAGCACGTAACCTCATACCCACTTATGGTTCTAATTAGGTTTACCTGAAGACCTTCATAATACCCGTACAGTTTTGTTTTATGCAAACTGATTTTTTAACAAACTTCTTAAAAGAATTCTTGAATATTCATGAATGTTCGTTTCGTAGTTGATAATCTTATTTGTTTACTGGAAAGATGTATGAGTCGCCGTCGCTCACACGTCTGACCACGAATCGGGGCAGCCCGGGTTCAAATCCCGGCCAGGATACTGGAGACTTTTCTCGCAATTTACCCATGCCTGGCGCTCTGAGGTGCACTCAGCCTTCTATCAAATTAAGTACCAAAATGTCCTTGATATTCCTGAGAACCTTGGATAGTAAAGGCAGTCGATCATGGGACTGACCACCCCACCTCATTTCGTGCCGTAGATCGAGAATATGTGGATCTCCACACCCGCCATATGCGTGCATTTACAATGCGTGCATATCGCACAGGAGATAGCTTTGCCTTTACTGTGAAGACGTAACATTAAAGAGGACCGAATAGATTATCGTTGTTCTGTTAGTAAGCTCCCAATGCTTTCCTTCTTAAAACAAAAAACTTTCTGGCCTAAGTAAAATCATTCATTTTATACAAAATTCAGTTTACATCCGTCCTAGGCAGTATCCCACATAACAATTTTGAACTGACTTAAAAATGAATCAAGCTGACTTTGACAAGTGAGACAGGTTCATGGAAGCTTAGCACGTCAAGCCAAAAACAGGTTTAAACAAGATTGAATCAATCAGTCTAGTTTACACAAATCAAGGATAAAATTGTCTTCACAGATCGAGAATCGACCCAGGGCCACTGGCACCAATCCAATGCTGTAGTCACCTGACCAAAGAATCACACACCCTAGCTGGCTTTCCAAGTGATATTTATACCTCAAATCGTAAGAAAGGACTGTAGTAAAAGGGTGGAAGTTGGCAGAGATTACGGCGAAATACTCCTGGCACGTGATGGGACTTCATCGCACTGAGAGCACAGCAGAAGTGCAAGGAAACAAAAGTGTCAAATATGTTTCAAGTTTAACAAATTTCTTCGTACAACTGCTTGATCCAACAAGCTTGTATTAGTTTAGTGATAACAACCAAGTCACTTATGTTGTTCCAATGAATTTGCATCATGCTTGTTTATTAAGTTCAACACAATATAAAAATTGACAAACTCGAAACAAGTGACTAACAACCATATTTCAAGTCGACATGCTATCTGGGACTGAGTATAATCGCACTTTGATGATAGAGCATGCCAGTGAATTCTACCAAAGTGGTACGAATTGATACAACCAAAGACAATTGAAAGTATTTACGCTGACTCCGAGCATTTGGCTCAGTGCTTTAGTTAGCTGGAGATTCTCCAGTAATAAGCATGCCGTACCAGTGTATTAATAGCTACCACCAGCAGCTGTTGAAGATAGTCTCAGAGATGGACGATAGGAAAGAGGAGAGAAATTTCGTCGATTTGGCAGCCCTTTGGACAGACCAGCATCAACTTCGACTAGTTTTTTTGAGCAGTAGGTACGTGAGAAAGAACTCACACGCCAGTGTGCTCTGCTTATCAGAGAAATATGGTAAGCACCTCCAGAGAACTTAGTATAATGCACCACTCTATGTATTCTCAGCATTCCTTATCCTATCTGCAATTAATATCCCAACATAGTGGGCGTTTTCTATTATTAAGGAAACAATGAATGGTCACACAATGGCGACGCTTCGTATCATACGCTTGTAGTGAACAGGAGAAATGTGACGCCACGGAAGAACGTTCAAGAGATCCTTCAACCTCATATAAAGAAGTCTTTCATGACTGGTCTACAAGGATCTACTTTTTCAACAGGATAAGTTGGAGTTTTTACCTCCTTCCGCCCTCCTCGCATTTCTGGGTGCCGGCCGGGTAGCTGTGCGGTCTACTGCGGTAGGCCAACGACTCGAAAGTCCCGGGGAGTTCGAGTCCCGGCAGGGGCATGGGTGTGGATTTTAATGACTAAAGGGCGAATTGTGACGGACCGAAGTCCAAAGTTACTAGACTGGCCCATATAAAAATAAAGTTTACCAAAGTTTTTCGCATTTCTGCCCCCAAGAGTTATACAAGCACCAAAATTGGTATCAACCGTGATAAATGAATATGCTAACTGGTGATACTCTGTACGTGAATATGCTTTTCTAGGAGCGAAGTCGAGTTTGCCTTTTTTAGTATAAAATATCTTATGTAAATTATAAATATTTTCGGGACCGTTCCATAGAAGACAACATATATTTTTCACAGAATTGGGCTTGATCTATAATTCTTGTAGTTACCTCGTTGGAGTTTGTGTTCCATAGGCTTTCCAAGGACGTATGAATCATAAGTCTGTGATAGTTAGGGCGTCACTAGGACCAATGTGAGGGTCTACGATATTGTTAAAATCCCTGGCTGTCCTATAAAGGTTAATCACAAATTTTATGATAAACCTCGTTTTTATGGAATCAAACTACTCTTACAATATTTGGATGAACGTGCTCATTAACGAGCAAAGAGATGAGAAAGCTACGTACTGTATATGTTAAAACACTGAAAATAGTATCCTTCTTACAAGCAGAGGACTAAATATTCTAGGTAGTAGTACTTGGAGATTTGGAGTGATACACTTGTCGAAAATTATGTTCAATTCAATTAGAGGACGGTGGGCGGGCATGTATCTATAGCTGGTTTCGTGGACTAGGGGGAAGGGTCTGTTTGGGTGCGAACGAGGTTGAGGTAGGAGAGAGACGGCTCATAAAGCGGGATCGTTGGAGTTTAATTCGGCCTCTACAAGAACTGAGTGGCGAGCTTCTTCACTGAAAAGTACCATGGAGTTGAGAACAGAGGGCAGTAACATGCTGCCTACACGTTGACTCCATAAAATTATAGGATCCCTGACATCCAGCCATTGTGGATCGATCTGTTATTGTGGATTAATTATCTTTGTTAATAGTCTTATTTCCTCCCTATTATCAGCTGCTGTTTAGCTTATTTCCTTGTCTGCCCTCTTGTCATCTTGGTCAGTACTTTTATTTCTGTGATTAATATCTTATATCCCTTCTAAGGAAGTAAATTTATTGTTCTGTCACAAATTTGTTTTTTTGATACATTTTGGAAATTTAAAACAGGCATCTTTTCCTTAGATCGTTGCGTTTAGCTTCAACTTAACTCAACACCATCCGAAATCATTCGAGATTTTAAAGCTATGTAGAACAGACACATGTTCAACGATTTCCCTATTATTCGACAGAACATATTCTGTTTCGCTTTTAACTCTATTTCGGCCTTTTCATGCCAATTTTCTTTGAGGTTACTTCTTGAAAAATAAATACGAAATTAACAGTTAAGTGACTTCTGAAAATTTCACTAATCTGTCTCCTCTCTTGTTCCTTTTACAATTCTTTTTCAATATTGTGTCACTATTCAGCTTAGTTCCTATTTTAACACGTTTTTATCAACTCGCTTTCTTGTCTGTCTGTTCGGTACAAATTTTGCAATCGATTTTAAACTCACTTCCCACCATCCGATTTCTTTGAAATTTTGTAAAATTGCTGGCTTCCGATGACAATGCAATATTCAATCATTAAATATACGACAAAATAATCCAGTTAACTGTAATTAATTAATTAAAATAATTCGAAATTATCCTTAAATGCACGCAACGTCGCAATTATTTTGTGAAATTTGGGTTGCCTATCTCGCAGGGAGTTTAATATTAATCAACATGCACGGCAGTGCATGAGCCAAGTTCTTCACGTCAGAAAACGTTAGCACTGCCAGAAGCATGTTATACAGGAACAAGAGTTTATGGCAAAATCGACGATTTGGGGGCCCCGTAAGAAAAAAGATGTTAAAGATAGGAATATGAGCTTTTGCCGTTAAGGAGATATGG
>JAGDQP010048783.1:0-14664 GCA_022664845.1 Lepisma saccharinum
GAACAATACTATTTTTATTCTATATTACGAGAGATGGACAAAGAGTGATTCGAGGATGATAGGTCGGTTGGTTTGTTGTCAAACACGATCAAGATGTTTATCAACCTTACTTTTCGCAAATGGTAAACTACATTTAGCAATGCTTCTAATTCTCTTTGGAATAATATTTTAAGTTACTACGTACTTACGATTATATTATTTCTACACTGTCTGCCAGTGTATTTCTGAAATAATTATCAAAGTAAGAGAAACGATTTTGACGTTGCATCGGAACACGAAAATAAACCTCAGATGTTGGAATAGCTATCGGGTTTGAGTAAGAATATTGACTGTGACCAAGACAGGCACTTTGTTCACCCGCATCATTGATAGCTCAAGTAATCGCGAATACATATGGAAGGAATGTTTCGGAACAATTATCTCGGAGTTATCCGATTTATGAATCTAACGTGAGCCTGTGTGTAGCCAAATCAATTCACCAAATACGTCAAACCTTTGAACATAATGCTGTGAATGAACGCACTGCGAGTCGTTTGTTTCAGAAAGGAATGTTAATGATTTCAATACGGACTTATTGGTAATGCGGATAAACAAACTATCATTAATAATCAGGGAGTATTCTCGTGAACTGAATGAATACCGCTTACACACAGAGAGTCACAGCGTAGTGTGCAGTCTCATCAGTAAGAAGAATCTTCACCATTTATCTATAAGAGGAGCACGAATCAACAACCAGGGTTTTTAATTCAACGGTGTGCCGAAATAGTTAACACATACCTCACACACGAACTTGCACACCTCAGAATATTCAATTTATATGCAGCAAGACGGCGCGACGTCTCAATGTGTCAATTGCAACTGAAGGCCACGTCGACGTTCTGGAAACTGCAATATTTCAAGGAAATGTCTCTGATAGTGCTTTTTACAGTTTGTGATTAAATTTTGTGGCTGCACTGTACCTTAAACATAAGACGTATGCAAGGCAACTACACACTGTAACCTTAGTCCGTACTGAAATTTGGAACGTGCCATGGACAATTTCCATGGCAGATTGTCCGAGCACCAACGTCGAAGTGGTGGTCACCTGTCGGAAGTCATATTCAAACATGAACGTTATTTTCATATTTTACAAATGGCAATGTCTAGGCGAGCAGTGCATGCGTTAGTAATTTTTTTAATAATAAAACGCAGTACAGTTTTGCTGTATTAAAAAAGTTTTTTTAGCAACCCTGTATTGTAATAAACGAAGTAAAACAAATAATTAAAATGTATCAGAAAATGAACAGCTGTCAATTCAACATTATCTTTATGTACTCAATTTTCCACTCGGGGTTATTATGGGGGTTTATCACTTCCTATTTAAAAGCAATAATGTTGCAAATATATGCCAATCAAACATCATTACACATTGTTCATCAAACCTCAGTACACGGAGATAATATTAGTTGGCATCGAGACCAAAAACTCTGCTCCCTTAACCATGACAGGTTTCCCCTGCTCGAACGTCCCGACCACACCATATATCATCGTTTAATGTAGAGATAAAAATTGATAGAAATGCTGCCAGGCTCTACTTAGGACTCCCAATCTTAGTTTCATACTTTATGAACTGAAAATATGACAAAATCCTAAATAAACTGCATTTATTTCCAGGTTTGGGAAGAAAAAGGGGAAACGTCCCCCCAACAAAATTACATTCCTTATATGGAATTTAATCAAATGATTTACAATATCATGGGTTTAACTGGTAGGAGTTATCACCTTTTTTAAAAAAAAGTGATATCTTGCCTGGGAAGGGCGATAAAACGTTGGAAATGGCTGATTAATCTTCAATAAAATAAGATCTATAAATTAACATAAAAAATCTTAAATACGAGACTACGGGGAGCTGATCTGCATTTAGCCCTTCTCTGAAAAGATTCCATATTTGTTGCGTAGAAATATACCAAACGACAGAAATTGTTGACCAAATTGATTCAACCATGATAAAAAAAATTACAATATTATTTCTTAAAAATCGCCACCGAGGAATCGTGAGCTATTGTGCTAAGCCACTGTGTTACGACCTGAGTTTCACTGCACTTACCTAAGAAGTTTCACTGCTGCACGTTTACTAATACAGAAATATAAAAAAGGTTATTCTCCTATTTAAACAATTAAGTTAGAGGTCCACAAATCAAATTGACTTCGATTGTCTAACGTTGGCCAATGCGGATCTTTCTGTCTATACATATATATATATATTCCTTACTTTCTTTCGACGTACCCCAGATCAGCACTAAGGGGCAAGAAACCCTTTCCAACCTAGTTGCTTTCCTGCCTACTTCTCCGCCCAACGTTACAAACTTGATACCAGGACCTTCCCGTTGCAACGAATTTTCAGTTTTTATTACAGGACGTGGATTGTATCAGTATAATTCCATGATTAATTAACTTATTCACAGGTTTCTTGTTAAAGTTGCGTTTATTTTACACCTATACGTATATACTTAACACATGCAACATTACTACAGTGTGTTAAAAAGTTAGTTTTACATTTATTACGCAAAATAAAACATGAGCCGATTAGCTGTAAACCTTCAAGATGTTTCTAAATTAAACATAGTCAAAATTTTCTTTCGATAGGCAGGTTCCGTCCCACACCATGAGAAGAATAGATGTTTATAATATAATATGTTAGGCTAGATAGTAAGATTTTCAGCGAACACAAACAGTGATGGCTTGTCACAAGAACTCTTTAACTGTGTCTTCCAACATGTGGTTCTAAAAGCAAAATTAGACTAGAATTGATTGGATTGAAATAACAGCTCTTCTATGTGGATGATCTAGAATTTAAGAACAGAGAATGGAGATGCAAAACAAAGTAACACCGATGTTTCAGTAGAAAGTTCTGATAATGTAGGTGTACAGGTAAATATAGAGAGAGCAAAATGTATGATAGCAGAGAAAGAAGAACAGGAGATTGCTGTAAAAAATTAAGAACGAGATCGTGGAAACAGTAAATTACAATATGTCGGAGCATATGTATGGAAGGCACGAGTTTCTCGTCAGTGCATAAACTCCTAAACTAGATATTAATATTAAGGTAATTAAATTTGCAAATATACAGAAAGCTAATTTCGAAGTAGTAATTAATGATTACTGACTGCAAAAATTAGAGAACGACCCCTGCAATGGGTCTTATTTTAAAATAAAGGTTTTGAGAAAGATATACAACCCGAAACGGTATATCATGCCTGTGGAATGGAAGTGACTGCATGATGAAGAGCTTTACAGACCACATGATTCCCCCGATGTTGTAAGAAGAATGTAATCACGACTGCTAAGGTACGCAGGACATGTAGCTCGGATGCTGGAAAATCTCAGATTATATTCTAACCTGGTTAGTAAGCCCGAGATATAGAGGCCGTTGAGAAGCCCGAGATTTCGTTGGGATGACAGTATTAGAAGGAATTTAGATAGGGTTATGACTAGAAATGCGTTAATCTTACCCAGGAACTATTTCAATACTAAACGACTATTACTGCGGCGACGAACTACCGAGTTCCGTAAAGAGCAGAGTTAATTATTTATTTGTGAATCCGCTCATGTTGTTAAACATGAGTCGAGACTCCGCTTTAGAATTGTTCATATTACTTATTTACAAAATGAATTAATGATATCATGATAATACAAATAAACATTTTGATACAAGATGGAACAACAAATTAGATTTCGAATTATAGCGAACAAAAATAAAATAAAGAATTTAAAAGGATTTGATGGCAAACTCTATATGATATTCTCTTACTTGTTCGAAATGAAGAAAATAGTTATGATTTGAGTGAGAATTTCATTTAAAACATCGTACTGAGTTCACACTGAGTTCCAAAATTAATTAAACCTGAAATTCCACAGAAGTTACTCATGCACAAAAAGACTAGTAAATGATTTTATATTTCTGATTAAGTATAGATAGCGCTATGTGCATATATATATAAACATGTTTGCTGGAAGCCATTTCGGTGACAATATTGTCAATGGTGCCTAACACAAATCACAACGTACCTTTCCAACAGAATTCTTTATGTAACTGAAAAAAATGTGCGTTAATTTAAGTAGCTTAATATAATTTTGCAACATTCTTTTGGATATAAAATTGGGAGGATCATTCAAAAATCACTAAGTTTTTTTCTTTTTAAATTACACCAGTCAAAAAGAATTATTTTAAATTTTTGGAGAGGCAATATGTTCTTAGGCTGGTTTTAAATCTGGTTCTTATTGACAAATTGCCTTACACTTTAATGAATCAACCCAAATAATTGCAAAAACTGAAGGAAAGAATGTTCCAGATTAATTTTAAATTAAAGTAGTTTCTCTCTAGCAAATTAATTTATAGAACATTGTTTTGAAAGTTATATATAATATTCCGAGTGGTGCAATTTTCGAGAGACGCGGTGTGAGGTCACCACTTACGTAAAAGAAGGAGATTAAGCATTTCTTTAGTTGAGAGAATCAAAAGAAATGTATTGGATTCGGTAATTAAGTTCAAATATAACTTCTAACTTCAAATTTTGGTCTGTACTGGTTACATTATAGTTATCATAGCAGGACAAACAACAGATGTGTGGCCACACAACTGGCATTCTAAGCTACTACTATCGAGTTCGAATATCCCAAACCTTTGTGAATCCCTAGATTACATTTGCCAACTCGACCACTGATATTCCTAAAATGGTGAGTTTATCAAAGACATGAAGGAATAGGAAGTGAAATGAATAAATTCGCTATCAAACAAAGGAAGAATATATGATCAGAGCTGCAAAAACAAAATAGAGATGTGTCGGTCTGTCTACTAAACGAAGAAATAGACGATGGACGCAAGGGGATTCGTAGAAGACAAGATGAATCGAGGAAAGAAAGCGCTTTTCACGAGGTACTATGGTAACTACAGCATTTGGACAAGGTTTATAGACGAAAATAGAGAAAACATTGTTCTATCTGTGGAAAGAAAATGTATGAATATAATTACGTAGACGATAATGATATATTTTTCGTTTATTTAATGATCCGATACTTACTCGTTGATAAGCTTAAACCTCAGAATACAAAATTAGTACATACTTAAGCCTTAAAGGGTCGTTTAAAAGGAAGTAAAATATTCGTTTCAAAGTTTGAATATAAATATAAATCTTCAGCTTCCGTGTGCAAATATAATTATCGTCCCACACTGTTTACACCCTTCTTTTCTGCTTTTATTGGCAGATAAAGAAAAGTAAATTCTAAAGTGTCGAGAACTTTTTTGCATTGCAACTAGCCTTGTATACTGAAATTATAACATGTTTTCAGTATTTTTACGTTTATTGTTCTACGAGTGTGTAGTCCATTTCCAAACTCGCTGATTTTGAAGCGCAATAAATATTGGAAAACCGACACTTGTAATACACTTCTTATATTTCAAAAGTATGGGATAATTACAACCATGAATATCTTAGAAGTTTTAGGTTACTCACATTTGACTTACTTTCCAAAAGATTGGAAAGATAAAATATATATAAATTTCAGTATTAATTATTATTTTTTTATTTTCTTTCGGTAATTAAATGATCTTTCAGATGTTCTGGACATTTTTTTTAATTTTGTTTACAAAATAACGAAATCTACTTTATAATGCTAATATCCTAATTTTACATTTAAAGAAGTGGACTAGACAATCATACTTTTCTTCAGTACCTCCAAAGTAATCCAATGTGTACCACCGTCATCCAAAATCGATCATGTATATGTGAACAGTTAGTACATTGCACAACATATTTCCATACACGAAATTTCCATACAGTTTCCGACCACTCAGAAATTAAATTTGAAAATCTCCCTCACCGTCATTTTCTTTGGTGATTTGACCAACATAGTGTATCACCGGATGAAATTTTGCAAAAACATAATCAGCAAGTCAAGGTTCACTAGACCAACACTCATCCAAATTGTCACTGTTATTGGTTCCTATCTCCAAAGCAATGTCGACATCTGGAAAATATTCCAATGCAAAGATAGCATAAAGGCCCTTTAAGTGAACACGTCCTTGTCCTCTGCGATGGCATGAGTCTTACTTCCCTGATTAACTTTTTGTGTTATTGCTGAATATTGCCACTAAAGTTAGAAATACGCAGAGGGGCTGCTGATAGTAATTCATGTTTCTGAATGATGGAGTACGATCCTTGCAAATCAACACAAATTGGGTGTGTTTGAATATATTATAAAAAAGATAAACTTGCCGAAACGGGATGAGATGACCGGAAAATATAGATGACTGCATAATAAATAACTCCACGTATTATATTATTCACCTCACATTATAATAATAATGAAATCAAGACGGCTGATCTTGGCAGGTCATGTAGCTCGGATGGGGAAAACGATTACATTCTTTCAGTTTTGGTAAGCTGGAGACGTCAGTATGACTTAAGAAAGCATCTTGTAGACGTTTAAAATTATTAATTAAACTGCGCGACGTTGTCCAGAACAGAATCCAATGGAGAACGCTTTTGAGTGCGTCGATAAACTTGCTTTATCCATAATCTCTTAGTTTAGTTAGTTGTCTAGAGAGGGATTACGTTTCGATATTCCGAACGTATCACACAGAAAACTTGAGAATCCGCTTTGAAACTTTTTAGTAATATTTCCCGACAGAAAGCGTAAATTATATCACGATAATACAGATGAAAATTTGAACGAGACATTGGGTAGTATTTCAAATTAAAAGCAAAGAAGAAATAAAAAAAATAGTATGAGAATATCTTATCACAAACCGTACATTATACTATTTTACGTACGACTCACAATGAATAAAATAGTTATGACTTGAGTCAGAAATTCATAAAAACATCCTGCTAACTTTTCACTGAATGTAAATGTTTACCATACCTAAAAATTCTACAAGTTTTAATTTAATATATTGTAGTATATTTACTATTTGAGACTTACAAAATGGAGATGACTCTGGCTGCATATGAATAATCCGAATGTTCTATTGGATATATTTCAGTGACAATATTATCACTAAAAGTTAAAAGAAAGTAATCTAGCATCCTTTTTTGAGAAAACAAACGAAATTAGTGTAAAAATTTCGTTGGGTAATTAAATTGAAACACAATGTAACTTTTAGGTTTATATTATGGTCTGTCCTGGTTATATATAGCTTTTACGGTAGGATAAATAAAACACATGTGGGGGCGTCAGTAAACATTAAAACTGAGTTCGTGTATCCTAAGTAACCTCATGTAATCCCCTAGATTATATTTGTCAATTCGATCACCGATATTCCTAAAATGGTGAGTTAATAAGGATAATTAATTTTCGAATGGGGTCATAAGTAGAAATAAGTGGTTGTGTTTTGTAAAACAATTGTAAATTAATATGTACTACTCCAATATAAATGTAGAGAAGCAAAAAAAATGTACAAACCCCAGGCGTAATGATTGAGGTTGATAAATTACCTAGAGGAATAAAGAAAGATCTAACCTCGAAAACAGAAATTCACAGAGAAAAGAGACCTGTATATTTTGTTCAATAGAGGTAAACACATTTGTAAGTGGAATATATTAAATTTGGCTGAGCTGATATTACAAATAGTGTCTGTAACATTCTAAAGAAAATCTTACTATTGATATTGACAGCATTATTGCAACTATTGATCAGTACTTTTTGTTATGAATTTATAATTATTATTATTATAAATAATAATAATTATTATTATATTATAATTATCATTACGAATATTAATTTTATAGGTTTCATATTTTGAATAATTTAGAGTGTTGAATCAAGATACATTCAGTCTTAAGAATGCACCGATGATCCTTCATATTTGTGGAGTCATTTGTTCGATCTTACTTTGTGGATTTAGTCACTCTATTAGTTTTTTGTCCAGTTATACGGACTTTTCGTGGGTCCTTTATTCTGTAAAAATCAGTGGTCTTCTAAATTTACGACTTCAAAAAAAAAATGTTCTTATTCAATCAAAACACATTCAGTCTCAGAACTTAATTTCAAGCTGGATTAAAATATTTATTTTATATCAAAAGTATCTGAGTGCATCTTATTTCATATTGTTTAACGCTTGTAAAATATACATTTCATATATGTGAATTTTGTCATAATTATCTCAGATTATTCGCACAAAAGTAGAATGCTTGTCTTTATTAGTTATTGGTAATTCTATTCTATTTTGTGGATATTTTACTGAGAAGCTTATATATTTCTATTGCATAACATTGTTTAGATATGTAATTGTAACGCAAGGATTTGTAATATAAGCCAAGATATATACTAATATATTCTGTTGAATTTGAAAGATAACATTCAAGTGTACTAGTGTAACACGTTTATATTCTGGCGTGAGCACAATTCCTTTTGGTCTTGTAGTACGATATATCAGGAGTTCTATACTCAGAACATCATTTTATCAAAACTGGTAAGTATCCTCATCGGTACATATTGGCATAGACATCGTCACTTCGAATACAGTTCACAACATTGGGCACTATTTTCCATTTTTAACAGTACGTTCACTACATCTACATGTGGTAACAGAGGCGCCGCTCACACAAACTTCCAGACTCTGTTACATGGAAAAGAACTTTATGTCCACTTTCTCTAACAATTTAGTTTAAACCTGTAACAGGTGCTACTCAATGGCAGTTTACCGTTCAGAATGATTGAATCCAAAACGCAAATAATAATCATAAAGCTAAAGCGGTTTCAAGTATATAAAATGCAGGGCAGTAAATGGGAAAGTTGGACTTTAAAATGAATCTTACGATAAATCAACTTTCATGCACATTACCCTTTTTCACTCTTCTCTTAATTGGTCCTCCATTTTAACTTTACTGCCCTACACTGTTAAATAAATATCTGGTAGTGAAAACCCTGCCTAAAAGGAATTAATTTACTTGACTCTTCAATTCTGTGACCTATTGTTTATACCGATTCCTCGAATTGCACCAAAATTCGTTTTTTCATTTTCACTTAGGGATCCAATGCCTTTATACTTATCATTACTATTTAATTTTAATGAATTAAAGCTGTAATTGCTTATTTAATAGGCTAATACACTTTTTAAGGAATCTAGTGTAAAGGGTTGTACACCCATTTTTGATGTAAATTACTGGAGACAATCAACGGTATAATTTTCTCAGAGTCATCGTTACTAACCTCAGTGCCAATATCAGCACCAATAAGAGGGGACATTTGATATTTTTTTTGTTATTCGCCCCACGAAATAATATTGTGTTAAATTTTCAGATTCCTTCGTAGAAAAGGTTTTCTTTCACACGAGTTAATACTGACAAGGGAAAGACATGTTAGCTGAAATGAGGTTAGAACCTTCCGTTTTTGGTTATAAATAGGAAACAAACTTTCGGGAGAACAAAAAAGGGGTCGAGATTTGTATTTTAATACCGCCTTTGTTATTTAAGGCTTGTTATTTAAACCAAGGAACAGATATGCGCTAATGACTTCCTTTCGTAAGAAAAGAGGAAAGCACTAGATCGTAAAATATCTTATTTGAAAGGGAAAAACAAAAACTGGGACAAATAGGAGTTTGATAGCATCTTTCAGGACAGTTAATTATTTCATGAAAAAACGGGATGTCTGACAACCCTAGGTTTACAAAAAATATGATTATTTCTCAATATTGGCCATTGTCTAATCATGGTCGACAAATAATTACAATCGGTTAAACAGTTTTGGCGTGATGTAAAGCGAACATTCAAACATTCTGTTCTAGCCTTATAACTGTTACTTACATTGTGGCTTATCACACTAATAAGAATTGTCAGAAAAGCATTTTAACGTGACCAACTACATCGAGGTGCTCGATTGACTAACGTTAACAAGTGATTAGAGTTCCGTCGGCAAACTGCTGGCCACCCTGTGCAGAAGAGGCCGAAGCGTAGGGATCTCTGGCCACCCAATATCACCGTCACTCCTTAGAGAGTACAAAACTTATCTTTGTAAATAATAATGTTAAAAATGATTATCCCTTGATTTACAAAATGTAAGTTTGTTTCATAGAGTGCTTGTGCACACTTCTACAAAAGCAGCGCTAAGAGTAATTCCATGCAATGCACGTAAGCCTGCAAACTCATTTTTATTTGGCTTAGTTTAATATTACTATACTTGACTGAAAAACTAGAGATGGCGCTGCGTATATATATGTATAAAAATAACCTGCTGGATGCCATTTGAGCAACAATGTCATTAATGCTTTGGAAAAATCATAACCTACATAATTTCAACACATTTCTGTTACAGTTGAAAGAAATTTGCGTTACTTTGAGTAGTTTAACATTATTTTGAGACAGTAATTTGGACATGAAATCAAGAGCATTACCATACAATAACAAAAACTCTTATCTTAATTTCAATTACATTTGCTATGTGTTACCAGATACAACTTGATTACAATAAAAATTATTAGTATTGGAATTATTCATAACATGTCCACGAATAACCTATTCCTGCGATATCTAGGTTGCTGAAGCGACATCTGATTTTAGTTCATGCTTTCTTTTGTTGTACTATTCGAGACACACGAAAATATGTTCGTAAGCCATGCAAAGTTCGAGATGCATTATTTTGCACTCGGCCTCGGAAAAGATATTTGGCGACACTATCGGCACAGTTATTTAAACGTTCACACGACGATACGTTATACGAAAGCACTTGTGTATTGTATTTAATATGATGCCCAAATCTACGTTCGGTATTAATCCAGACACTGAACTATTTCCACATAAGTATCTTGGTCCCATATGTAAATCACTGTGACTTGAGTTCCCGGCTAGCCTTAAATCTATGATTAAATCTAATGTTACTTGGTATGCCGCCTCTCCTCCTTGAAGACATTTATCTTTTATCAGACACGTACAGGCATTCAGTTTCGCCTTTTACGATAAAAAAAAATAACTACGCCTTACAGCGACTATAAAACGAGCTATCCCGTACATCTGATTTCGCGCTTTTCTCTCCCGCTACACTGTTGCTCACTCTTATCGGACGGTTTGAGCATAGTTGCCACTCTTTGGTTTTCCAGTACTCAATTGTTACTGTTATAATACACGAACTTTAATTTAATTGTTTCGTCAAACACAAAAATATTTAGAATGTTGAATTTCAAACTTGAACAAGAAATCAGTTTTACCTAAAATTAGACTCAGTGCAGAAGACGCAAGAATACTTGTGTTGGATAAAACTCAAGTCAATTTGTTGTCAATGGAAAAACAATATCTTAATATGTTTACCATTAATTAAATAAAACAAAGGGAAATCCTTGAATATAATTACTATAGACTTAAGTTGGACAGGTTCAATGCTGTAACGATCTAACACCAATATTTCCGGCTAACTTATTGGCAAACTACGTATTAGATGTTAGGTGTGTTGACTTTATGTAGAACCAGGTCTAACCTGTAGCCATATACACTAGTGGAAATAAGAACCCTGCAGATATTCGTGACGAAAAATCTTATTAACATCATTTTACAATTAGAGAACCTTGTGAATTCACATGGGATTGAAATCCGACAAAGAAGATTTAGCGGTCCTTATGGAATAAGCTGGAAAAGCGCATTATGTACTAAATCCAGCAGATGGTAAAATAAAAATGAAACATGAAATTTTCGGATTTTGTACATATTGTTAAATGTACCAGGCATTATTGTTTCGTGATAAAGTTGAATTTTAATTTGAGAACTTTAATTTTTATAGGAAATATTACGAAAATGATATTTTTGAATTTTAAAAGACTTAGGTAACGAAATCTCATTTAACTATTTCTCCAGTTCAGAAAAGGTTTGCTCTACAAATTGGTGTACGGATGTTTCAGAGGGAATACAATTTATGGAACAATATTATCCGTTGATTTACATGATTTTAGAGCTAATTAACGAACTATTTGAATCATGTTTTAGCATTCATTAAATTCACATAGATCCTGAAAACTCTCTTTGAAGAACGAGATTCTCACAAAATTATTTGTACATTCCAAGATTTTTGGAATTCTTATAGATTACTTTTCTATCATCTAAGACTATGGAATAACATTAATAGTTACGTGCCTATGCACTACACAAAGAGACAGGTGAATGGCTGCCCAGCAATGAACATAAATATATTTTAACACTTAAATTTTCCCCTTGCTATGACGATCCCCATCTGTGAACGATTTTGTTCATTTGCATTTATTGCAGTTTATTTTTTTGGCTATGAAGAAAGCCATGTCATCTGCACCAAATTGTGAATTAAAAAGATACGCACCACTCACTTCTTTTGTCAATACAATGTGATTCTTTACCAGTAAACAGAAGATCATAACAAGGTCATAATTAATTCTCCCGAATCATCACTGTAACGAAAAATCATAATTAAAAAGTGGATCACAGAAACTCCTTGGGAATTTAGGAGAATTGCAATGCAATTTGGGGATTTCATTATGCCCAAATTGTAGATTTTCATCAGCCTAAAACTACAAAGACACATTTGGTGTATCAGTTGACCAGATATGTTATAAAATATTCTAATAAGTTTGTTAATTGTAAGCTGTGAATCCCATGCCACGGTCAAAATATCTCAGTCTCAAGTGATTCGATGCTTATGAAAATAAACGATTACAGTTAAAAACTGTTTTACATTCAGAGAATAAATAAGCAAGCTTGTGCTGAATGTGAAATGTGGAGTTACTTTTTAATGCTTTGAATTTTTAAATTTAAATTTAGGTTATTATAGGTCCTGGGTTCAGACCCACATTCCACTTGAGCATGTTTTTTTATGTAATTCAAGACTCGAATACTCAAGCCTAGGAAATGGGAACAAGACTGTTTTAATGTTGTTGGTTGTTTGTAGTTAATGTTTCATTTAAAACACACAATCAACTGTTCCTCAAACTACAAAAAAAACAGGGTCTGACAGGTGTGCTTTCTTTCCTTGGGACCCTTAGTTTTTGTGCACGTGTGTTTTAACAGTATTGATGACATAGTGATAGTTCCCGCGGAAGTCTGATATTGTGCTGAACATATAATTCCGAAAATGGTTCTTCGTTATCGGATGTATTGATTGATGGTCCTTCCGAATGAAAGAAATTCGAATAGAATTGCAAAATTAAAAATCTGCAAAGTCAACACGGAAATATTCAAACGTTTCCGACAAATAAAACTGTATGGCAACCCAGGTCCCCTTGATGGTAATCACTGCATCAGAGACACATACAGTACGTGTATTGTGTCCCTATATTCAGAGGACAATCACCTTAACGCGTGGACGTTGATATTCGCTATTCTATACGAAAGAAATCTGTATGAACAGCATTACGCACAATCAACAAGAATCCACTCTGTTGAGCAAACAGGTAGTTTACAACTTCAAGTTGTAGACAAGTTTCTGTAATAACGGAAACATCGATATTGATTACAGCGCAAAGACTCTTCCTGACAGACCCGTCGAAATGGCAAGATACTCAAATTCCACGGGGCGTCATTTTTCCACTGAACTCTGCTGAAACTTGAAATTATCTTTGTGTCCTCGTCACCTTAAAGGCGAAAAACGAATTAACAATGTACGTGAGGAACCAAGATACAGTAGTGTAGAATTTGAGTTCCTACAATCAACTTCCTCTATACATTTATAACAGTGAACAGGCTGACAGCCAATTAGCACCCAACATGGTAACGGCCGGGTCTGGCTGGAGAGGTCATAAGCGCTGAAGCTATGTAAATTCCCTTTTAGTCTGACACCAAACCAAAGTGTTTGAAACTCCTCTTGATTTTATTCTTATTATGTGACATTTATTTGCTTACTGATCTAAATTTAAGGAAGTAAGGTGAACCTCACTCAGGTGAGGAATAACCTTACAATACGAGGAGACAGTAGAGGTGCAAATCAGCTGGGACTTGGTACCAATCAATAAATTAAATTATTTAATACTATTTTTTTTAGATTTCGACAGTCCAAAATTAAGATTAAAATTTACGTTCATTTCGGAAAAAATTAGAATTTTAAAATGTGATGGTATCCTTTAAATGTCAATAAAACTATAATTAATTATCTACTTCCCGGTCCGTGAATGATGTTTTGTGTACTTTGCTAGTCCCGGATATAATACGGACGGTTAAAAAACTCTTCCCTTGCCTATGCTCGACAAGGGTTATTGAGATTGTGTCTTAGGAGCCATTATATTCAAGCATACAATAAGGATCCTGAGGAAGGATATTTAACAGCGTGAAGGACATCGAAGTACTCGAATTATTAGTGTTAACACGCGATTGGTCATTTCCATCGACGAACCGTGACATCCCGCGGCAGGAAGGGCCGGCTCGTAGTCACATCTTGCCACCCCTTCAAGCTGCCACTGCTTGGAGAGTACCCAACTTATATTTAAAATAATTATTTTATGCAATTTTGTACATTTACGCACCTGAGTGTATATTTTCGTTGATTAACCTATTTGAAACTGACAATGTTATACATTGTTATTGACTTCATTTAGGAAATGTATGTTGATTTCATAGAGAGAAAGCAAACGCCCTAATTCACCGCAAACTTCTACATAAACAGCGCCCAGCGGCAATTTCATGCAAACCATGGAAGCCAACACGCTGATTTCTATTCGACTTAGCAGAATATTACAAT